>OVAY01000472.1:0-16123 GCA_900406395.1 Kernera saxatilis
AATTTTTATAATAAATTAAAAAAACTACAAAAATAAAATATGATTAAATTCAGAGAAAAAAACAAATTGTTCGGCTTAATGTGCGGGTTAACATCCTAGTTTTAATATCATAATGTTTAGTCTCCGACACCACCATTTACTATTAGTTCCCTTTCTCTTCTGCTCAACGTTGGTTGAGCCAACTCCTTTTCGTTTTCTTCCTCCTCAAGACAAATACTCTCTCAACCCAAAAGATACTGAGATTATCAGCGACTTTCAGATGCCCTTGCGATGGGAAAGCACTCAAAGGAGAAGGATCACGATCAACAGCTGCAGAATCTCGACCCTGAGAACCCTCAATCTTCTCGATTCTTCTGTCGGAGCTGTTCCTCTGCCCTGTCGCGTCTGTTTGGTCTCCCATGTCTCCTCGTTTTGGTCCTTAGCTTTGCGATTCTTCTTTCTGCGATCTTCTGGTTATTCCCGCATCGATCGCTGTCTGAATACGATGCGGATGAGATAGTTAAACTCACTGGTTAGTGTCTCTCACCACAAGTTGATTACTGTTTCTTAGCAATTTTATTCTCATTGGGATGCTAATTAAGATTATACAGAGATTAACTAAGAGAGCCCTTGTTTATTTGTTGCAGATTTTTTAGTTTACTATCTTTCAATTTGGTTTGATTTATAGTTGCTTGCTGCTTAAAGGTGGAGACTTTGAAGTACAGAAGCTGTCTCTGGTTTTACTCTCACTAGTCTTGAATCTTAATAGTTTTACAATCATAGCTAGCCAATTTTCAATTTTTATGCAAATTCTCATTATTAGATCACATACTAAGCTTAGGTTTTAACCGGTGAAAGATCTTATGTGACACATTTTTCTTCTTAAGATTCTAGTCTTACATTTTGGTCTCCTTTCTCTGAAACCAGCATCAGTACAAGCATACTTTAGACTTCATAAACCAGCTTCTGAGGTTATTTCTCATAGAGGAAGACTAGAGAAGGATATCTTTCGGAGTATGGATCTTAGGAACACCAAGGTATATATATTTTTGCTACAAGCGATGTATAGTGTTATAATGTCTACTTTTACTTTTAGAGCTCAAATATCCATTTATTGTTGAGCAGGTGACTGTTCTGTCTCTGCATCAATCAGGTGCATCTAACTACACAGATGTGGAGTTTGCGGTTCTGCCTGTCCCTACTGACTATACACTAGGAAAAGACTCATTAACTTCACTGCGATCGTCTTTTGTTAAGCTGTTTGTTCAGAGCTCGAATCTGAATCTGACCACTTCAAGTTTCGGGCAGCCAACTTCTTTTCAGGTTTTGAAATTCCCCGGGGGAATAACTGTAGATCCGCTGGGATCTAAACCTGTCTCGGGAGTACTCGAGATCCTGTTTGACTTTGCTCTTGACTACTCGATATCCGATATAAAAGATAGGTTGGCTCAGCTAAAGGATCAACTTGAGATGGTGTTGCGTTTGGAGCCATATGAGAGTGTTCATGTCCAACTCACAAATGAAGAAGGCTCTACAATATCTCCCCCTGTCACTGTTCAGGGTTATGTTGTCTCAACTGTGGCAACCATGGGAAACCATCTTCAGCAGAGATTGGACCATCTTGCTCAGGTCATTCAAACATCCCGCGCTAAAAATCTTGGTCTAGACAACTCGGTTTTTGGTGAAGTCAAGAGTATTACTTTCTCAACTTACCTGGAGGGCAAAATTCTTGATTCTGCTTCGGTATTGGCACCAGCGCCAACTTCTTGCTTCCCTTCTCTCTGTTAAGACTTAACATGAAGATTCTTACCAAACTGGGCAAAGCAGTTTCTCTTTTCCTCCTTCAAGTACCTAGTTTCTCTTCTGCCAAGGACGGAAACTTGTGTGAATGTTTCTTGTCTTACTCGTTAAGTAGCGGCAACAAAATGTATATAAGATATTACAGATTGGCGACTGGTAAAGGCAAACAACTGCTGCCAGTAGCAACATCTCACGTCTAAGTCGTTTCTGGCAGAATCTACTTAGCTTTAGAACTAATGTTTCATCGAGGTTGTGTGAAACAGAGTTCTTCATTCGAATGAGATGTAGCTTGAGTTTACTTGTTACTTCTTTGATTTAGTGGCTTGAAATAATCTATCAATACAAACAGAGGATTTCAGATTCTGCATACTGAATTTAAATAGCCTCTCCCTCCCTATGGTTTGTTACAAATGGAATATCGCCATTTTCTTTGAATCGATTTAGCTCTTGTTCTAGCTTCTTGATTACTTCATCTTTCTCTGCAAGAGTCTCAAGTAATGTTCTATTCTCTTCACTAAGAGCTTGAAACTGGCTGATGATTCGATCTATCTGCACTTCGATGGCTTCATCACTAAGCTCAAACGCAGTCTCCACAACCCTCAAAACCCGCCAAAGGCTCACCACCACGATGAACCCGGTCCCCTTCGTTTCAAGAAACACCTGGAGAATCAGAGCTATAACCGCAACCGCACCATCCATCACACAACCAGGTTGTCTGAAGAATGATTTCCCCATAGCAACAGCTAGAGCCATGGACTTAATTGCGAGAATGCTCAGAATCGCGGTTCCTCCCCAACGGAACCATTCATCCTTTTTTTCGGTTTTCTTGACTGATGTGCAGGAGAGCAGAGACGAGGATAGTTCGAGGGACGTTAAGATAATGTCGAGAGAGAGCAAGAAGATGGTGAAAAGGTGAACTTGGTATGACTCTAGGAACTCAGATAAAGTGATTCTCCATTGTGGTCTGATGGAGATAAGTTCTTGTTGCTGTTGTTTCGGGGAGAAGATGCAGAGTTGTCGCCATTTTCGACGTCTGCACCAACTCTTTATTAGGTTTTGGATCGAGGATTCGACATTTTCAACTGTTCCGGTGGTGATGGAATTCATCGAAAGATTATAGAAGCTTTGGAAGTTTTTGATACGAGCTTTGAAGGAAGGCAACCATTTTTAATGGGTTGAGAAAATTATATTTTTGGAAAGAAATTACTTGAAAGGAAAGTAAGCTTGAGATATGATGCAAGCTTTATTTATCCTTTTTATGGACGACGATAGAAAAGCCGAGTTTTCTGGTGGTATGGTTTTGATATGATTTTTGGTGAAGAAACAATTGCCAAAGCTAAAAGACTCATTTACATAATTTTAAGAGAAATATTAAAATCAATGATCACTCATATTCTTAATTTTTTACAAATAAATGAATAATGCATTTTTAAGAAAATAATTGCTATAAAATATTTATAAGAAATAGTAAAACCAATTAAAATTTAAAATATTTTGCTAGTAATAATACAAGGGATTAAAAAAATATATGTTATGGGTTTTTGACACTTTGTAATTGACATGATTAGTATTTTTTCTGTAGTTACTTTCCAAAATTTTACAATTATAATAATTTAAAAAAAATTTCATACGTGTGCAATTGTAATACTTTTTTCACACAGATAAAAATATTACAAATCATATAATACACGCTAAACAAGACTTGTATATTCCTTCACTAGCAGAGATATTAGATTTATCATTTTTTTCGACTTTGACAACTTTATTTTTATGAGCCCAAATTCAAATTCGTTTTTGCAGCTAGCAATGGCGGCTCCAACCTTCCAACCATTCCTGCTCTTATAAATTCCTCTGGAATCAAAAAATGAAAAACCTACCATAGCTCAAAATCCATGGCGGCTGCTAGTGAAGTGAGGAGGATGAAGCTGGGAAGGCAAGGTCTTGAGCCTTGAGGTGTCGGCGCAAGGTCTTGGTTGCATGGGCCTTTCCATCTTCGACGGAACTAGGAAAGTAGAGGCGGATCTCGTCGCTCTCATTCACCACGCCATTAACTCCGGCATCACGCTCCTCGACACTTCCGACTTCTACGGCCCCGAGACCAACGAGTTGCTCCCCGGCGAGACTGAAAGATGGGATGAGGGAGAAGGTGGAATGGGCGACCAAATTTGGGTTGCTCTATGAAGATGGGAATTGGGGTTACAGAGGAGATCCAGCCTATGTGAGGGCTGCCTGTGAAGCGAGCCTAAGGCGTTTAGGTGTTTGCTGCATCGATCTCTATTTCCAGCATAGGATCGATACCACTGTCCCAATTGAAGTCACAGTAAGCTTTTTCATCTTTTCAAGTTAATTAAGCTCACATGTTACTGAGGATCTTGCAGAGCATCATTCGTATAAACTGTTTTTTTCAAAGATTGGTGAGCTGAAGAAGCTAGTTGAAGAGGGTAAGATAAAGTACATCGGTTTGTCCGAAGCCTCTGCCTCGACTATAAGGAGAGCTCATGCTGTTCATCCACTAACCGCAGTGCAGTTAGAATGGTCTTTATGGTCGAGAGACGTGGAAGAAGATATCATTCCAGAATCTACAACAACATTCCTCTTTCTTCATAGAGTTTTGACATCCTCTCATCTTGTAAAGTTAGTTCTCTACTTTACTTTCTTCAGGGAACTCGGGATTGGAATTGTAGCTTACAGCCCTATCGGAAGTGGCTTCTTTGCTGCAGGACCAAAGCTGATCGAGAATATGGACAATGGTGACTACAGAAAGGCAAGTACATGGATTCATCACCCGTAATTATAGAAATGTTCACTGTCAGAACTGAGTATCATCTCAGTATGTTATTGCTAAGACTATGTTTTGCGCTATTCCAGGGGTTACCGAGATTCCAACAAGAGAACTTAGACCACAACAAGATTCTCTATGAGAAGGTAAATGCAATGGCGGCAAAGAAAAGCTGTACTCCTGCACAATTAGCTCTGGCATGGGTTCATCACCAAGGAGATGATGTCTGTCCCATCCCAGGAACCTCCAAAATCAAAAACCTTAATCAGAACATAGGAGCTTTATCTGTGAAACTCACCATCGAAGAGATGGCCGAGCTTGAACCCATGGGACGTCCAGATTCTGTGAAAGGGGAAAGATCAGACACTAATATAGTTACCTACAAGAACTCTGAAACTCCACCATTGTCGTCTTGGAAAGCTGCATAAACCGGCTGTAATAGGTTTCCTGTGCTATGAGCTACAAGCCATTATCGTCTTGGATGTTGTCTGCCTGATTCTGTCTTAAAAGTAATAAAACTTTTTTAAAGAAATCTCTCATTAGGACTGAAGATTCTGTAAACATTACAACACAGAATTGAGAAAGGGGACAAGACACGTATATACAATGATTTGTATCACATCACGTTTTAAACCATGAAGATGAAGAATACACCTTGTGGATGACAAAATAGTACCTTAACCAGAAATTTGTATTACACATAACCGGCCTCTGAAGACTAAACTCAAAAGAACTGACATTATACTAATTTAACCATCAACAAGAATACAGCAAAAGGCTTTGGAGTTCCATCAACCTATGGCGGATCTCTGCTATAAGTTTCAAGGAATCCTATGTTCGATTTACGGCCAAAGCATTTTGTGCGGAACAAAGAGTTTTACCTCGGCCTTACAGGGAGTGTAGTTCATTCTTCTCCGTCAAATCACCCGAGAGCACAAGGATTTTACCAATACCCATCGTTGAATCTCGTCCTGAAGCGGTGTCTGCAGTTGATAAACATTGCCATGTCGTTCACGAAAACATTGCCACTTTTACCAGGTACTTGTGCTAATTTTCTTTAGCATCGGTCAAAATCCGGCTTTCCCCATCAACTTCTCGGCTCTTGCTTCAGGTGGATGTTTGGTGGAATGGTGTACGATATTGGCTGTGAGACAAGGAAACATTGCACGTAACATCAAACCTTGCCAGCTTCCAAGAGAAATGCTCAGACATCAATAAACTAAAGAATATTAATGGTTCCTCCTATGTTTTCCCAAATATATATTTTTTATCTTAAATTGTTCCTTTCCTAGCTCTGCTCTGCTAAGGCATCAATTTCAGTTCCTCAACATAGATTAAGGACAAGGCCTATGTTCAACATTATGACAATGTAGATTATATCAATCTCTTTAACAGTTTTAGGGTACAAAAACTCTGATTATTTGAGGTCACAAAGAGAATTAGCTTCTTCTTTCCGTCCAGTCAGTAGTTCTGTTAGGTAGCATCAGGGGATTTTGACCCATTACAAGAAAATCTGTTACCTGAGTTGTACTGGACAATAATCTGCTTGCAAGATCATCGTTAATTGAAATGGGCAGAGCAGGCATCCGACTCATGATACCAGGCATCTCCTTCATGCTGCAGCAGAAAGTAAGAGTTTAGCAGTTGAATCTTTAATCATAAAAAGGAAAAGACATGTCTCAATTTTGAAAACTGAATCTGCTATTAGATCCACATACTCAGTCAGAATGGCGCTGATGTTATTTCTTGCCTGATAAAAGAGTCTGATGTTGTCCTGCAGCTGTATGCACTAAGTTAGGATATCTGTGTCCGAATTCTAATGCAAAAGAATAACAAGGAAACCAAACCAAACAGTATCAAATTCTTTAGAATGAATAACTCAGCATGTGGGAAATCTGGTACACAATGTTCGATCTAACTTTTCTGATAATTGCAATCCGTCAATCTTCTCACGCAGCTAGCCAAAAAGGTATATTGCAAGAATAAAATTACCTTGCACGCAGAAAGGTTGTAAGAAATTTGACTAAAAGCTTGAGCGTTTTGCTGTAGAAGATCTATTACTGCGTCACTTAAACCTGAGAAGAAGAGTTCAAAGGGTACCTAGCTGACAATACTGATTTTTTTCTTTCTAAGACATCACAACCCAGGAGAAGAGCAAAGAATTAAAAGAGCACTAAACCTTCAAGAGGCATGCGTGTACTGTGGCACATATTGTTCATGACATATAAAGCATTTGGGTGTTGCACATTGGATAGCATGTTCAGTTCTGGGGATGTATCCACCACCTTACCATGAAGAAGCATGGTCTTTAGAACCAAGTTCAAAAGCATATTGATTTACAGAAGTTCATATGACCCAGTAAAGAGAACGTGCATGATTTGAAACACATACAAGAACAAAAAATATAATAGATTCACCCCTTTATCAAATGTCAAAAAATCATCATTATGCCCTATAAATATCTTTATAAACAAGCCCCCAAGCTTAGGTGCTTCTGTTGAAGTTATATGTACTAATGCTTCTACGTGGTAGGATCCTCATCGTTTGGTGCCAATCAGTCAATGCAAAATAGATCATAAACTTTATTGATGTTAATTCATGCACAACAAACACCGAACGTGGTGGTCATCTTTTCTTTAGTCAAGAACTTTCTGAATTTGTTCCCATAAGAAACCCACCATACAACTAATTTAGTCAACAACAGTTCAGCTTCTTCATTGAAAAATACTATAATCAGCTCAGATTAGCATGACCCAAAATCATATTTGTAGGCAAAATCTCTTTTAAAACAAACGTAAACGAGGCCACTTACCTTCATCAGTTTATTAAATAGCTAATAAGATACACGAAAGGTTTTGGTGGGCAAGCATACCTTTCTATTGCTAATGTTCTTCCCCGCACTATTCTCTTCTCTTTTTCTCCGCTTTCGCTGTGAACATAGATGCCCGTCTTAGCCAAGACAAACTTAAAGATCATGATATATATCTTGTGAAAGATAAAATAAAGGCAAACAAGCACTAATGAAAAGAAAAAGGAGGAATTTTGGAACTTTCTGTTTGATTGCATCATAAATCTGATTGATAACTCACGGGGCAGAGACATGAAGGAGATGGTAATATAATGATAATAAAGCATTATATTTCATTAAATCATTTTTTTCCACTTTATCATGCAAACATTTGACATTATGATGTAACCATATGTTGTGGGCTAAATAATCATTTAAAAAAAACTCCTGTAATAGGAGTTGTTATAACTTCTAATCAAAGATAACATGCCAGCATAAATTTCTTAAACTCCAAAAAGTTATAGGGATCTCTGCCATCACCCATAAAAGCATATCTATTTTTCAGGATGACTACAGAAATCATTTTAAAAGAAAAACTTTAGGCTTATTTCCTTTTCCAACAATTCCCTCCACAATCATGGACTCCAAAGCTAATATAAAGACAGGACTAGCGTCAACAATACTTGTCATTTCTCTTTTTGCTCATCCTTTACCAGTCTTTAGACAATCTTTGCGACATGGCAGGGTGACTTTTCATCAATAAAACCTATAGCTTTTTGGAGGACTTTATCTTTATCACAAAGCACACAAGCAAAGTTGCATCATCATGCTGATTCCGTCATATTTAGCATATGCTTTTTAACAGTGATAGAAATATCCCTCGGATCACTACTTCTATAACAGCCACATACCATTTGAGAAAGGAATGCTAGAAACTGCTAAGTTATTCTCTTGCAGTAAAAATATCCTTGGGAGAAGTCTAGAGTGGTAAATTTTTCTCATATAAGCCAAAACACATGAGAAGGAGCACATGAACAACATGAAGTATGCACAGCTCAAGAAAAGTTTACCAAAACCACGACAGCATTACGAACTTACCGTCATCCATCTACACCTCAATGCTACATCCCTTACAGTTTTATCTGGTAGAGTTGCAGCGATTTTTACATACTTTGAAATTTTTGGTTCATCTTTTAATCTACAAACGGAAAAACAAAGATGTCATGCATGTAAACCAATGAAAAAAAAACAACCTACAGACTCTAAAAACCCAAAGTAACAAGGAAAAATAAGCGCAGCTAGTTTATAGAAAATCGATGTATGAGAACTGACTTACTTAGAGCAACCTGAACTGGCTAATGGTCCAAGTCCAAGATAACAAATATGTTCCCCCCCTCTTCCTTACCATAGGAAGTATTTGTGACGCTATTTTACATTTCATGGAAACACAAAGGCAATACTTTTTATTCGAAGGAACATACTTTAATAGTCCACCATCAAGAATATAATGTGGCCACTAGTTCTTATAAAACAATTCCCGATTTCAACTTTATTTTCGTTTTTAAAATTTAATCATAGTATGAAAAGCTACGAATTAACAAAAACTTGCATTTGCACATTAAGAAAAAAAGGTAAATGGAAGGAAAATCCAAATACCAAACATGAAACGCATAAGAAGATACCTACTTTGCAAGGCCGTTCTCCAATACATATTGCTCCTCAACGGACCAATCCATGACCAAAGCAGCTTCAGGTTTGACTCCAGCAATCGAAGCGTTTATCGCATTTACACCGTAATTCGCCGGAAATACAAGGCCGGTGGTGCTGGTGCTCGGCACACAGTGGTTATCCATTGGAATCATCCCCGGAGAGCTGGTTATGACTGATTTGAGCTACGAGGATGCCCCAAGCATATCGAATTTAGGATTTATCAATTCAAAACTCCGCAGGAAGCAAGTAGACCCCGAAAGAATCACTGAAAGAGCATGAGATGAGCAATTCACCTCTGATTTCGGATCAACCGACCAAATAGAGCACTGTGGAAGCTCCAGATATCCTAAATAAGAGCCCTAATCCGCACCGGTGGTGTCAGAATCAGAGAAACTCCGGGGAGCAAACACGTCGGAAACACCCCCGAGAGCAGAACTGGAGACTACTAAAAAGATGGCGATGTGCGAAGAAGATGAGAGAGTGGCGCAGCAAATTGCGAAGTCCAATGGGAGAAGGTTGAGGAGGAAGGAGAGAGAGAGAGGGGTGAGATTAGTAAGTAAGTGTTGGTTTTTGTTTCCTTCTTGTTTTGCAGAACCACTTTGTTGTATTCATATGCCTTTGCTTTCTCATTTGGCCTCTCTTTCGAGCTGCTTTTTTTTTTCTTTTTTTTTTATTTGCCTCCGTTTCTTTCTTCCTTTTTTTGTAATAAAAAAACTAGAAAAGTCACTTTGAGTTTTATTTTCTAACAATTTCACACTTTTTTTTTGTATAAACTGTTTGTTTTCGTATAATTTGTTTGATTTCTAATATATATGTATCGTTGAGACCAATGACCTTCAACTTTAGAAGATATCTAGGCATCAATATCTAGATATGAATCTCTAGATGTTGGATCGAGATCTTCGCATATCACGTATCGGTTAAAATAAAATTTCATTATTCGATTGTAACTAACATCAAAAGGTGAAATTTCTTCTATTAGTGGTGGACTGGTGGCCATCAGAGTCCCCATGACACCTGATTGGCATTATATACAAAAAGCTTTTCAGCTAAATATTCTAAAAAAAAAAAAAAAAATTTTAAAAAAATGNAAAAATTCTAAAAGAATGCAATAGATCTTTTTTTTTTTCTTTTTTACTCGTGTTGGTTTTTATATTTATACTATACTAGTTTTTCATTGTTTTCAGTTAACAGTTTAAAACTGAAACATAAAGATCGTAAATATTTTCAACCATTATGTCTATTTTTAGATATTTATCTTTCCATTTCTCAATTTATGTATTTTCGTTGGGCTTCCAATTAATATATTTTAGTTTTGATAAGTATCACAAACAACTGAACAAGTTTCTTTTTGTATTTATACATTTGTCTTTATAATGAAGTAATTATACATTGTTCCTTGACAAGTTTATATGACCTTCCTATGAACATTGTAGAAAACAGAAATGAGAAAGAATCTACCAATGAAGCCTAAAGCTTGCACCTTGCAGTAGCGGGTGAGCAAAATATGCCCCAACCGTTAACGCAGTGATCGCAAGATAAGGCAGCCGAACAAATTCTTTGTAGTAATCCTCAGGCAAAACTTGGCGTCCTTCTAAAATGGCAGCAAAAGGAATCACACTTGTTCTCTTCTTGATGCTTTCAAAAGCCTCTCCATATCTTTTTGCTAATCTCCTGTCTCCATTCCAAGCCCCAAACAAATGGTGTGCAATCAAACCCAGAGAAGCTGATGCAGCTACTGTGTTTCCAATCCAGAGAGTGTGCGCCAAACACCAAACGATTTGTCCAACCATCTGGAGAAGAGAAGAGATGAACAACAATCAAATCTCATCAACACATCCAGTAGAATTGATCTTCGTTCTTGAAGATTAATAGACAAGAGAACAAACCAAAGCTAAATAGCCTATCTTTCTATATCTTGTCAAGTTTTTTCAAACACGTGATGAAGCAATTGGTATAGAGTTAAGTATCCAATTGCAGCCACTAATAAACCATGGTTCTTGATAGTGTTGAACATGAAGATAAAGGGAGGAAAAAACCAAAACTAAAATTCCGATCTATCTGTATATTGTCAAGTTTTTGAAACACAAAATGGCGCAAATGGAGTAAGATTGTGTAATGATGCGTAGGCTTATTAGGGCAATAGCCAAATACCTGAGGATGTCGAGTGATTCTCATGATGCCGGTCTCCCACAGATGCATCTTCGGTTTATCAACAGCTGCTACCTCCAAAAGATTGAAGGTTGAAGGATAGAGAAAGAAGAAGGATACAAAATTAGCGACCCAAACAGCTTCATGGACTCCGGGAACACCGTGCAGCTGCCATAACTGTGACCCATCGTATCTATGGTTTATAAAGTAAACCTGAAAGAAGAAGAAGAAGAAGAAGGCATTGCATAGACCGCAAAGAATTACCAAAGCAATCTTAAAGAAGTCAAACAGGTGTTTTTCCATTGATATGGAGAAGATTTGCATAGTATGAGAGTACTCACAATGGTGCTCATAGCTAAAGGAAGAGAGATTCCAGCAAATAGAACACGAAATGCTCGTTCACCTATGAGCTTCTCTCCTATATCCCTGAGACTAGCTAAACCACTATGTACAGTTGCAAATATGAGGATAAGCATTAACATAGCAACCTGCAAAAAGAGTGGTTTTACAATCACATAACGGAAGAATTGCCTCAAGGAAATTGAAATTGGTTCAGTAAAGTTACTGTAATTTTTGGATACCTCCGGTGAGCCGGAGATGGTAGAGACGGCGTCGATGTATGATTTTCCGAAACCGGTGGAATTATCGATCCAAACAACGTTGAGGATGAAGAGAACGACTCCAAGGACAACACTGAAGTAAACCCAGGAAACAAGCTTCTGATTCCCTAATTCAAAAGCAGCAGAATCCTCACCGATCAGTAGAGTAGGACTCTCGGCGTCAGAAGAGACAGGGTCTTCCCGGGGAGTGCTACGGACGAGAATTTTCCGAATTACCGGTGACGAAAAAGAAAGCGAGCTGGCCGATTTTCCGAGACGAGGATGAGCTGGTACACGACGGAAAAAGGTGGAGTTATGACGGCGAGGAGAAGGAGGGAGAACAAGCAAAGGAGGACTCGAGAGAAGGAGATGATAAACCGCCATTGTTCGTGTTGGTAAGAATCCTTGGAGGAAGAAGCAACAAGATGTCGTGTGACGCGCCTCTTGATTTTTTTTATTTCATGATGTTAGTGATCATTTTAGAGATGAACCTTTTTCTTGGGGAAATTATAATTCCACTGACATTTCATTATGAGAGAGGAATTTCTAAGGGGATTTCAACGATTATTTATAGAAACCATTAACCAATCTTTAACCAGTTGATCTTTTCCACCAATCAAGTGGTTGATTCCAATTACAAATGTATTTTTAAAAACTTGATAGTAAAATACTTGAGCGTATTATCAATCAGAGGTCCGATTCCAGCTAAATCGTTCAAGATTTCAATAAGCCTTCCTTATGAATAGGACTTGAAAGATGTCTTCAGATAGTTTGTATTGCTATTTCACTACAAAAAAAAACTTCCAGAAAAACAAATACAGGATCCGTTCTATCACCAAATCTCTCGCTTTCTCGACTCAAAAACAAAAAACTTGAGTAATCAATCAGTTTTCGTGCAATGCCTTGGTCAGGTAGAGCCTGCTGAAGTTCTGGCCAGCCACTCTGCATAGCAATGGATCGACTCATTTTCAGTCTCTTACGAAGTTCGAAATGGTGAAAACGGTTGTAAACAGTTAATACGACAACATACCCATTGATTTGGCCACAGAAGTTTGAGACTTGGTTTGTGATGAGGAAACTCTCTAGCCTTGATGGTTCAGGAATCGGCTTAAAGATTGGGTTTGAAGGATCCTCCTCGGGCAAAGGCTCTTCTCCAGCTGATTTACGAGCCATGTTCTCCGACCTACAAAGTTACTTGGAAGGTTAACAAAGAGAAGCAAAATCTGAGACAAATGTTATAGGACATTTACTACTCTTGCCATAAACCCATGTGACTAAATTTGTATCACCTTCCAAGATCAAAAACAAGGGAGTGAAACAAATCGAACCAGAACCAGAAGCAAAGAATCCTGCTGTGAATATAGAATGGGCCATCAAGTGACCTACCTTCTCTTCTGGAGCCAGGCTTGCTGTTGCGCTTGCTGACGAGACAAGTTCCGGTAGTAATATTGAAACTAGAAAAATAAAATAAAATATTGCATTAATATAGTTCTGAGGATGAGAATCGAACAAGAGTGCTGAATAAGCCACACCTTTTGCTGTTCCATAGATAAATCATCCATGCATTTAATCAAAAACTCCATATTGTTCTCAAGGAAAGGAGTAGTTGATGAGTGCAGACGGTCATAATCCCCCTAGAAAAGAGAAAACGTCGAAGAATTAAGAGTCAAAATCTGGAATACTGACAGAAAGAGATAATCCCCTATCCAAATACGAATATTGAACCTGTGAAACAGGTGTATCAGTCTCCAGTTCGGTCATGAAGGCACTGACAAGCGCAGAGTTTGAAACCTTGATCTGTCAAAAGAAAGTAATAATTAGGTAATAGTTCCAACATATTTACTTAAAAGATTAGCTAGTAAGACTTCAACATAGAAAAGCAAAGCTCTAGAGACTTACAGGTATTTCCTCAAAAATATCCATCCAGGAGAAATTTTTCTCTCTCAACCTGACAAAAATAGCAATTAGAACACTACAACTATCTCACGTGGCTAATATAACCTAGTTTTTTTATATATCAGGATACATACTTCTCGCCTGTAAAGTTTCCGCCTCGATACAACTCCATAAAGGAATCTGAAAGCTTCAAAGCCTTCAAAGCTAAGACGCCTAGGTCAGCTTTAGAGGGATCATATATGATGCACACACACCTCTTGATGTTCTCCTGTAAATGCAGAACAAATATTTCTTAAAGCTCATATCTTGATTTTGCAAGGGGTTTGTAATAGATTTGCAGACAAAAGTCTTAGCAAATATTTCCTTGGTTCAGTTTCCAATCAAGTTTTCAGCAGAACCGATGCCAACCTACCTATTGTACATTAGACTACTAGAGTGACCAAAAGAAATGAATGCAAAGTAAGAAGTTCCCCCATAAGAAAAAAGAGCAAGCTGAATGACGAGTATAACACATGAATATACCAAAACCAGGATCTAGAGTATTATACATAAATACATGAGACACAGGATTCTGGAAAGTACCTGGTAATTCATGAAGGTCTCAATCAGTTCTACAGTCTGATAGGACCCAAGAACTGTGGATTGATACCTGAACAAAAATTAAGCAGATGTTACTACTTACTACATTCACAGAAGAATTTTTAACAAGAATTCAATCAAACAGATGTCATTAAAACCTACCACCCAACAGTGTTGTTATCAACATTAACCTCCCTCAGACATCTCATCATTTCAAGCTGATAATTGGCACCATCAGCTTCAATTTCTTCATCGTCATCCCTGACCTGTGCTCGTTTAAGATACAGATTGCAGTAAATAACAGGTACATCAATCAGCAACAAGCTCTATAATTCTTATAATGCGTGTAAATTCTCAACTTACAGGGAAAGGAAAACAATTGGTAACTTCAAGGACACTACCAACATCGAGTCCAAGAAGCTGTCCTGTGACAAGGGTCGGTGCAAACTCCTTGCAATGTTTGATTATCTTTAGCACAGCCTATCACATAAAAATTCAAAATCCTCAGCATCACTACTTAGAGAGTTTTCTTAAGACATAAAAGGACTAATGAAACTACGAGACCAATTACACCACAGCAAACTCCAAAGTCAGAAGAAAACGAGAAGAAACCCCAAAATCTCGTAAGAATATGAGGACGTTACCAGTCCTTCGATCTGAACAACTCTGAGCGGAGGAGCGACGGCCTCATCCTTCGATATCGCCTGTAAAAACGACCTAGCCACTGCAGAACAAACCACAGAGTAAAACTCAGCACGAAATTGACAGAAATAGTCGAGCACAGATGCGAAAAAAATTGAGCGAGCGTAATTTCTATTGTGCACGTGAAGAACGGAAAGGAAAACTGCACTGACTGGTTGCCATTGAAATAAGTATCGGGGTAATGATGAAGCTTCTCAGGTCAAGGACAGAAATTCTCCGCCGTGAAACCCTAACGATATGGTAGTTTTCTACCGGCGGCGGAGATGAGCGAGAGAAAGAGCCTTTATGCGTTTGATAGGGCTTCTTCTCGTGGATCCGTAGATTTTTTATTTTTCTTTACTTTTTTGGTTGTAGAGACAAAAAAAAAAAAAAAAAAACGTTTCGAAAAAAAAGAAAAATTGCAAAACAGCCCTCAAAATTGAGACGCAGTCCGTAAATGACCCTAAATGTTTTTAGGCTGATGATGGACCCAGCCCATGGACCTATAATGCTATTCTCTTGTAAAAGGCCAAGAGACCATAATATTACTCAAAATATTTAGCATTTAATATCATGGGCCATTGCATGATCTATAGTTTGGTAATGCCGCAAAGTAACAAACAGTCAACACGTTAAAAAAATTAAATAAAAATAATCATATAGCCATCAAGTCAAGAAGAATCCAAAACCATAGAATTTTCCCTCCAAATTCTACCCGGTTTTAGGGTTTGATAGAAAAAATGACTAATGTCAAAGTCTCTTCTTTTCTGTAACCAACTTAAAAAGTCTAAGACATGGTCGTTTCATAAGTACGTCAAATCAACAAATACATCTCCTAAATATACTCTTTGCTTATAAGAAAGTTGTAAAAAATAACATTCAAATTTTAGGGTTTGTTTTGATAAAAAGAAAATACTAAATTCAAAAGTTTCTTCGTTTTCATAACCAACAAATTCAAAAAGTCTATAATACCGCAAAAATATATAATTCAATGTCTCTCCTTTTTTAAACCAAACGAATTCAAAGTCTATCATATAATAGGGTTCGATTAATAACATAGCACAAATACATTATATAATATTTAATTAATTTTATGATTTTACAAAATTATATGATCAGAAAAAGCTGCAAAATCACACTGTCTTGGGGGGGGGGGGGAAA
>OVAY01000472.1:16131-57502 GCA_900406395.1 Kernera saxatilis
TCTTGGGGGGGGGGGGGCAAACACATAACACCAAGAACCTCATGAAATGTAAAACCAAAATAAATCGTACTAAATCTAAAACAAAAATGATTGATGAAGAAAACTTATAGTATATTATTCAAATGTGTGAGACTCTAGAAGATTAGGTTAATCGAGAAGGATATAATAATTTAGAAAAACGAAGCAACGTATTCATCTTAATATTTTGGAGTTCTCTACTAGTGTATAATGTTATAAACTCTAATTTATTAATGGAAAGTCGAAACCTCATGACCGAATTGAAAGTCAAAGAAGTCAACAAGGTTGATGCCAATTAAATGACCCGCAGTCTCTTGGGGGGGGGGTTGGTGTTGGACAATGGACTGGATCGTTGGTTAATTTTTGCCCAGCCTTTACGTGAACTCAATTCACCTTTCTTTCTTTATTACATCTTCATCACGCCCAAGCTAAGCAACTCATAAATTATAGTAATTAATTACAACTTCAACATCCTCGATTTATTAGTTTTATAAAGATTGAACACCAACCTTCAATTCTAACCAAACTAAAACCAAAGCATTTATGTTCTTTTATTATTCATTCATATACTTTTGACCAAAATTAAGTTACCTCGTTATCATAACCAGGGATCCAGAAAGAAATTTGAAAAACTTTATAGTTTGCTTATTTATTAATTTTATAAATTATGTGAACAGCATTCAACAAGAAAAGCGGTAGGAAAAACGCAGCTCAATAATTGGATGAGGCAAGAGGAACCAGACACCAATTGAAAAATCGAAATACAATGTCTCTCTTTGCTTTAAACTATCCCTAAATTAATTTGGCCACCACATTTCTTCTGTTCCATACCACTATTCACCATTCATCTCTCTCTCTCTCTCTCTTCTTCTCCCTATAAATATTCTTGCATTTTCTCAGCAGCAGTAACTCCTTGGCCCCAAACCCATCTGTCTAAATATTGGGAAAGTAATTACAACGATAACAATAAAGACAAAAAAACGTGAATTATTTTTCTCTTTTTTTCCCCCATTCGTCTCTCCTTCATAAAATCATTATTAAATTAATGATTTAATGTGTGTGCAGATACATATAATACTAATATTCATGAATGCATTGAAGAAGGCACAGTGAGAGAGTAAACAAAAAAAAGAAGAACTTAAGAAAAAAAAAAGTTTTTCAGGCATGGCTTCACGTGACATCTTCCTCGACCATAAACTTCGAGAAAAGATACTCTCAAAGTGAGAGAGAAAATGCCCGAAAATTTTCACTTGTTCATTAATACTCCTTCTCCTTCCTCCTCATGCTCACAACCAGATGGTTTCCTTCCGCCATTAATGAGCTCTCATTTTCTTCTTCTTCTTTTTTTCAGTCTTCTCATTTTAAAGCAAAAGGCTCCATCGTTTTTTTTGATTCGATCGAGATGCTTTAGCAAATGGGGCAGATCTGGAAAGTGACTAATAATGGAAAGTGATAGCTTAGAGAAGATTCATGGGAGACTTTTTATGGAAAATCGATTCGACCAGTATATATCATTTCTGATTCTTCCATGAGCTGGAAAAGTCGCTCTCCGATTTGATTGATTCGTCGTCGTCGTTAGTCTCTTATTACATCGACAATGGTCTGTTCATCTTCTTTACCGATTACATTGTTCCTAGTCTTTGCTTCTACAGTATTCTTCTGTTTGGTTTCTCCGGCGAGATCCGGCGACGTCGAAGCTCTACTGAGCTTGAAATCCTCAATCGATCCATCCGGCTCGATTCCATGGCGAGGAACAGATCTCTGCAACTGGGAAGGCGTCAGAGAATGTATGAATGGAAGAGTCTCGAAGCTTGTTCTCGAGTATCTGAATCTCACTGGCTCACTCGACGAGAGAAGCTTGAACCAATTAGACCAACTCAGGGTTCTTAGTTTCAAAGCCAACTCTCTCTCCGGCTCAATCCCTAATCTCTCCGGCTTGGTCAACCTCAAATCGGTTTTCCTCAACGACAACAACTTCTCCGGCGAGTTCCCGGAGTCTCTCACGTCACTTCACCGATTGAAAACCATCTTCCTCGCCGGAAACCGATTTTCCGGCAGGCTCCCTAGCTCGCTGCTCCGCCTCTCTCGCCTTTACACGCTCAATGTTCAGGACAATCTCTTCACCGGCTCCATCCCTCCTCTTAACCAGACGAGCCTCAGATACTTCAATGTCTCCAACAATCAGCTCTCCGGCCAAATTCCACCGACACGAGCTCTGAAGCAGTTCGACGAGTCCTCGTTTATCGGAAACGTCGCTCTCTGCGGCGATCAGATCCGAAGCCCATGCGGAATCTCACCTGCGCCGTCGGCGAAACCAACACCTATACCTAAGTCGAAGAAGAGCAAAGCGAAGCTAATCGGAATCATCGCCGGAAGCGTCGCCGGCGGAGTTTTAATCCTCATCCTCTTGCTGACGCTCCTTATTGTCTGCTGGCGACGGAAGCGACGGAGTAAACCACCGAGGGAAGATAGAAAAGGCAAAGGAATAGCGGAAGCAGAAGGAGCGACATCTGCAGAGACAGAGAGAGACATTGAGAGGAAAGACAAAGGGTTCTCATGGGAGAGAGGCGAAGAAGGAGCAGTGGGCACTCTTGTTTTCCTCGGAACCAGCGATTCAGGCGAGACGGTGGTGAGATACACCATGGAAGATCTGCTTAAAGCTTCGGCAGAGACGCTGGGAAGAGGAACGTTAGGGAGCACGTACAAGGCTGTGATGGAGTCTGGGTTCATTGTCACTGTGAAGAGGCTCAAGAACGCGAGGTATCCTCGCATGGAGGAATTCAAGAGACATGTTGAGATCCTTGGACAGCTCAAACACCCAAACCTTGTGCCTCTGAGAGCTTATTTCCAAGCCAAAGAAGAACGCTTGCTCGTCTATGATTACTTCCCCAATGGCAGTCTCTTCACTCTTATCCACGGTATGTATCTTATGGCAGAACGTCCACCATAGTCATAGCTTTTCTCAAGGTTCCTCTCTTATAGGCAGAGATTTGACGGTTTGGATAGAAACTTGGATACCTTCGTTAGCTTCATTGTGTTTTGTGTGTGTGTTCGTTTGTAGGAACTAGGGCTTCTGGAAGTGGGAAGCCTCTTCACTGGACTTCATGCCTGAAAATAGCTGAGGACTTGGCCTCAGCTCTGCTCTACATTCATCAGAATCCCGGTCTGACTCATGGTAACTTGAAATCGTCCAATGTCTTGTTAGGTCCTGATTTCGAGTCCTGCCTCACGGATTACGGCCTCAGTACTCTCCATGATCCTGAGTCGGCTGAAGAAACAAGTGCAGTCTCTCTATTTTACAAAGCTCCAGAGTGCAGAGACCCGCGTAAAGCCTCTACGCAGCCTGCTGATGTCTATAGCTTCGGGGTCCTTCTTCTTGAGCTTCTAACAGGTAGGACACCATTCCAGGACCTTGTTCAAGAATACGGGTCAGATATCTCTAGATGGGTACGTGCAGTGAGAGAAGAAGAGACTGAATCAGGCGAGGAACCAACTTCTTCAGGCAACGAAGCATCAGAGGAGAAACTTCAGGCTCTTTTAAGTATCGCAACTGTTTGTGTGACCATTCAACCCGAAAACCGGCCAGTGATGAGAGAGGTATTGAAGATGGTGAGGGATGCAAGGGCCGAAGCACCGTTCTCGTCTAACAGTAGCGAACATTCGCCCGGGAGATGGTCGGATACTGTTCAGAGCTTGCCAAGGGATGATCAAGTGAGCATATAGA
Source organism: Kernera saxatilis (assembly GCA_900406395.1). Classification (NCBI taxonomy): domain Eukaryota; kingdom Viridiplantae; phylum Streptophyta; class Magnoliopsida; order Brassicales; family Brassicaceae; genus Kernera; species Kernera saxatilis. The sequence goes on from OVAY01000472.1 coordinate 19,874, forward strand.
GACAATGGCTGGGCCTTCTTCATTGCTTTCCTAGAATGACTCTTGTGATTCTTGAAGTAGGTTTCATAGTGTAAAGTTTCTTTTTTTCTTTTTTGTTGTTGTATCGCCATTTTGATTCATCAACCTGTAGGACTTGCACAAGATCTGTTGAATTGGTAAAATTTAAGATGTGAGCATTGAGAAATTGGAAGAAAGTATCTTTTTTGTTCTTACTCTTTCTTTAAGCTACACGATGACATTCAATTGCATCCGGTCCCATGTAATACAACTTTAAAGACAAAAAGAAATCAAGTTGAGTATAGCAACAAGCCTGACTTGATATTGACATGGCAAGGAAAACTAAGTTGGTAAGACCCTGCTGCATTGCCCTTTCAATCTTGCCACAACTATTAGAAATCAAAGGAATTGATAAAGAGAAACACAAAAAATATAAATACACAGCGAAAATGTGATATCGAACAAGCAGGTGCTTAATGTCCGATATCTCTTGTGTTAGTAGCCTTTGTTTCCTCGAATCCTGGCTCTCATGTCTACCTAGAGAAAACACAATTCAACGTCCAATTAGCCCAAGTGACTAATCTATTCCAAGCTCAATTCAAGCATCAATATTCTATGCTTCACAATTGTTCCTCTCAAGGTGGTAGGTAACACTCTCTAAAAGTTCAAACACTCTTAAGTGTTCACAAGCATTGTTCACAAGCATTAATCTATCTTATTCTTTGGCAGTTAGCTTCCTATGGACTAAACATGATGCATGACTCCAAAACCACATTATCACGATGGGTTTGGTGAACACAATGAGGCTCTTTAAGCAGTCAAAGCAAAACATACCTGTCCTCTTTTACAATTGAAGTAGGTTTCCCTTAGGCCAACACACTCACTGGGTATACATGGGCTCTTTTCACCAGCGCAGTCCCTAATTGACCGTTTCTCACCCTACACCAAAATATCCAAATTCAGAAATATAAATGAACATACACTAAACAGAGTACATAACATCAGTCGACAAATTTTATACTACCTTGACACACATCGATTCACTGAGACACTTGACAAGCTCTTCAGCAAGACCCTTACAAGACTTGGCCATTTCAACTGTTGCTATGCAAAAAGGCAACCAATACATCAAAGCAAAAATGAGCTTTCAGGATATTGTGATGCTTAACCGCAGAGCGTCAAGGGTTTGTTGTGCAGATTCAACAAGAGGGGGGCTCTACCGTAATACTCAACAAAAAACAAACAAAACATAGTCCAAAAACAATACATCAGAGCATGTTCCTTTCAAATGACAGAGCCCTCAAGGGCGTGTTGTGAAGATACAAGGAGAGATGAGCTCTAGTGTAACAATCAAAAACTGCACAAAATCCCTCCAAATACACGAAGAACTAAAAGAGCAATGTAACTTGGCATAATGCCATGATGTGAAGCCGACATATGATAAATTAAGAAGCCTCAAGAATGATAAAGACAAGGGATCAAGAAGCCTAACTGGAGATGTGGAGACCAGAGGAAAGCAGGATCGATCTGCTTCTAATTTCTTACCCAGAAAAAATAAAAATCAAATTCCCAGGAAGAAATCGATGAACTGCTACCAAAAAAAAAAAAAAATTAGGTTACGGGCCGGGTCGGATCGAAATCCAAAACGGGTCGGATCAAGATCCGGTACGGGTCGGGTGGACTAATTGCGGCTTTTTCAATTTGAAAAAGAAAGATTCATTTAAAGAGCTATTTTTCGTCCCGCTCAATAAAATTCTTTCACTCTCTCCCTCTTCCACCTTGGGCAAGCTATTTTTCGTCCCGCTCAAGAAAATTCTTTCACTCTCTCCCTCTTCCACCTTGGGCAAGCCAACGCCAACAATGGAGCCAACAATGGAGGCAACAATGGAGGTTAGTGTTAATCAAATTTTGAATTGCTGGATCTTGGATTAAGCCTTGGAAGTTAGGAATCTTGTAGTTATGAACAATAATCGATATCGCGTTGTGAACAGTGATCGATATCGCTCCGATTATTGTAGTTGTGAACAATAATCAATTGCTGGATCTTGGATTAAGCCTTGGAAGTTAGGAATCTTGTAGTTATGAACAATAATCGATATCGCGTTGTGAACAATCGATATATCGCTCCGATTATTGTAGTTGTGAACAATAATCAATTGCTGGATCTTGGATTAAGCCTTGGAAGTTAGGAATCTTGTAGTTATGAACAATAATCGATATCGCGTTGTGAACAGTGATCGATATCGCTCCGATTATTGTAGTTGTGAACAATAATCAATTGCTGGATCTTGGATTAAGCCTTGGAAGTTAGGAATCTTGTAGTTATGAACAATAATCGATATCGCGTTGTGAACAATCGATATATCGCTCCGATTATTGTAGTTGTGAACAATAATCAATTGCTGGATCTTGGATTAAGCCTTGGAAGTTAGGAATGCTGTAGTTGTGAACAATAATCGATATGCGTTGTGAACAATAATCGATATCGCTCCGATTATTGCTCCGATTATTGTAGTTGTGAACAGTAATCGTTATCGCTCCGATTATTGAATCTAGGTTCCGGATGAAGATCTCGAGTGTCACGAGGAGGATCTGCAAAATGTGCTCAATGATGATGAACAGGTTCGACAGGTGCTTCAAACATATGATTGTTTTAGTTTTGGGGAGAAATCTGACAAAATAAATTTGTTTTCTTAGGTGGAAATTGATCATCTCAATAACATTCGGATTTATCTCCGTAATCAGCTCCCGGCTCTATCTGTTACCGGCGTGGATCCAACTCTTAGGGCTAGCATCGTAGATAAAATGCTAAGCGATAGTGATGGTTTACTTTACCCAGAGGCTGTTCATCTGGCCGTACAGTTGTTGGACCGCTACTTTGCAACTTTTTCACAGGTTGAGGCGGTGGAAGCGCTAAACCCTCACAAAGTGGCTTCATCTGCTCTCTGTGTATCAATGTTAGTAACTAAAAAACTTGTGATTTCTTAAAATATATAGTTTTACATTTCTAAGTATTTTGTTCCTATAGGAAACACGTATACGATATTGAAGTCGGTGCACCAGACGCAACTTTTTCACAGGTTGAGGCGGAGAAAGCGCTAAACCCTCACAAAGTGGCTTCATCTGCTCTCTGTGTATCAATGTTAGTAACTAAAAGACTTGTGATTTCTTAAAATATAGAGTATATATAGTTTTACATTTCTAAGTATTTTGTTCCTATAGGAAACCCGTATACGCTATTAAAGTCGGTGCACCAGACGCAGGGGCGCAATTTAAGATCCTGAACCGTATCCACTATCGGCTAAATACACCCACAACAAAAAAGTTGGTAGATGCATTTCTCGCTTCGACAGGGCCACATGATCCCAAAGTGAGTTAACCCTTTGGTCTGTTTTAATACGACTAAATAAAGACAGTATGAGTTGAAAATTGAGATTTATGATTTATGCAAAAATAGACTTCATCAAATAACCCCTTTCTCGTTTTTGTTAACCCCCATAAGCTCCTGTATCTCTGCTCATACCTGACGGAGCTAGCCCTGCTCGATCGTGACTGCTCGGGGTTTCAGATCTCCGAGTTAGCAGCTGGGTGCCTGTTTCTGGGACAGTTTGTGTTAGACTCAGCTAACCCTCCTAACGTAAGCACTCAATTAATCCCCCACATATAAAAGTATATCCTATTTAATATTTTTTTTTTCACAGGTTCGGGCTCCTTGGGACTGCAACGCTCAGCGCCTCAGAGACGTCGTCACCATCTTGCACGAGCTCTTTCTCAGTAGGCGTCTACCTCAATGCCAATTAGTCCGTACCAAATACACATGGTCGAAGGTAAACTAACTTGTAATTTAGAAGCATGACAAGTTTTAAATCAATTAATTTTTCTTCCCTTTAAAAAAACCTTCAATTGTTTACAGTTTTTCCATGTTGCAACTCTGGCATGCCCAGGCGAGATCCCGATCCACTACTTCTGAGACTGAGCAGTTTGCAGACTGGACAAATGTATATCCACATTGAAACAGAGGAATATATCTTCTCATAAACATGTCTATAGAGGCTAAGAAATTGTCTTCCCTTCCTCTTTTAAGCTTTTGGTATGAAAGTTGCTTTTTGCATGTATAGCACGTTTTCGCATCTCTTTCTCACTATTGTGGCTGAATTTTCAAGATTCATAAACCCTAGAGGCAAAAGCTTTCCCTTTTCTGTGTTTTTTTCACTGTGTTGTGTTTGTTTTTTTTTTTCCATAGAACCGTGTCGTATTGCTGCTCACCCATTAGAATGGAGGATTCATGTTTTGGTGCTCTCTCTGTTTTAGAAAATGAGACTTCTCATGTGAATGAGACAAAACGATATGCATATTTAACATTATGTCAATCATCTTCCAGTTTTAGCTACGACAAATCTCTTATATGGTAGTGCTAATTCATCTCGCTCTTGTTAGAATGGAAAATGGTGAACAAGAAACATGATTTGGAATTACTGTGTTGTCTGACTTTTCAAGATTCTTGATGGTTTGAGATTTGATGCTGACAAAATCTTTCTATCTAGCTAAGAAAATTTGTCTGTAATATCATGGTATGAAGCAAATCTATATATTCCACGGACTTCACCACTGATCTCGGTAGCTTATTGGTCTTGAATAAGCCGAAAGAAGAGAGCTCTAAAGCATCTATGTCTCTGTTGGACAGGTTGATTTTAGATTCTTATAAGCAATGGTTTTTTGTTAATTTCAGAAATCTTTGTGTTTCTTTTTTTTCTCTATGCGCGCGCTTGTGTTAGAAATTAACAGGAGAGAGCCGCCCGAATAAAAAAGGAATAGAATGTTGGCTGAAAAGAAAAAAACCAAAACTAAATCAGGATTGAGCGGAAAAACTATTCCAAAGCCGATATTTTGGTTTACGAGGTTGAAATCTAAAGGCCTCTAACAAAGTTACTCGATAGTAAAATAGTTAATTACTTTCCCGCCAATTATTTTCACCCAAAACCATCCTGTATGTTTGTTGCATTATCCTCAAATGATCTCCAGGACCTATCGTCAAATCGAAAAAGTTTTATTTCCTAGAATTTATACAATATTCTATTAGTCAATAAAGCCCCTAATTAGGTCTACGAAATTACCGAGTTCATCATTGGGAAGGTCAGAGGCAGAGGTTTTGACCTCTGATATTCACTAATATGATATTAGTAGTACGTTGAATGTAACCTTAATAGGATATTAGTAGTATTTTTCTTTTTTCCAGGGGTATAAAACTTGTGAGTTGTGGGTCTTTATTAATTAATTCTGGAACCCTTTGAAGAATCTGTATCTAACTCTTTCCTGATAGACACCAATTCTTAAACCATTATGAGATTGCTGGAGCAGAATCAAAAGTAGTCTAGACACAAGTGTTGTTGGTTTCATCATATAAGGACATGCTTTTTTGTATCCAACCAAGTGAGAAACGCACAAGGCTCCTTTAAGTTTATCATAGATGACACTGAGGTCTGAATTCAGATATTAAGGCCAGATTAATGTAGTAACTTTGTGTCTTTACAATTTACAATATTTTCTAGGTTATTAATTAATTATAATTATAACAAACAAATCTCCATTGTTTTATTAAGGAAAGGAAAAAAGGTTATGGGTTCTAAGCCCAAATGAAAATCAAAGCCCAAAAGAGAAAAAGGAAGAAGACATAGGGTTGCCGCCAGGTATAAGTAAATAGTTGGTCGGTCTGAGTTTCCGAAGAATTCCTGAGGAGTGCGACTATTGCCTGCTGAGGAGGTACTCTAATAATCCCTCTTTTGTTTGTTGTTATTTGTGATTTGGTTTGATGGTTTTCTCTTTTTCCGATTCCCAGCTCAAGTCTGCGACAATGTTGAAAAGACATGGCTCCAGTTCGGAATTGCTACCACAGGATGTTGTCGAGCTCATCCTCGAGAGGCTTCCGGTGAAATCTCTGTTAAGATTCAAGTCTGTATCCAACAAGTGGAAATCGACAATCGAGTCCCGGCATTTCCAACAACAACAGTTCATCCATCGTAGGCGATCACGAGGTCCAGATATCCTTTTCGTGCCCCTCGTTTATCATCGTCATGATGGTCTCAACACAGATGCTCCAAGACTTGTGTTGGGATCATCAATAGCTTATACGGTCAGCTTCCCTGCTTCGGGCTCCACCTTCTCCCATGGTACTTGTGACGGTCTGGTATGCCTCTACTGTTTCTGTAGCGGCACACCGAGTGTTGTGGTCAATCCCGCCACTAGATGCCATCAAAGTTTTCCCCTTTCCAGCTATCAACATCTCCTCATCTACAAGTGTCATAGATTTGAGTATCCCTACCCATGTCCTGATCTTGGATTCGGCAAAGACAAATTCACGGGCACGTACAAGCCTGTTTGGTTGTATAATTCATCCAGACTTGGACTAGAAAACGTGACCACTTGTGAAGTTTTCGATTTTAGCACCAACGCTTGGAGGTACCTTCTCCCTGCTTCTCCTTATCCTATAAATGCCTACTCTAAACCCGTGTATTTAGATGGCTCACTTTATTGGCTCACCGCTTGTGAAGAACCCAAGGTATTATCTTTGGATCTTCACACCGAAACTTTTCAAGTCATATGTAAAGCTCCCTTTCCCCGTGGACCTGATGAGCCTCGCCACCTCACCATTTGCATCCTCGATAACCGCTTGTGTGTTTCTGAGAAAATCTGGCCCACCCAAGTCATATGGTCCTTCCATTCTTCGGGCGCATGGAAGAAAATGTGCTCCATAGATCTCACCAAAACTTCTTCTTGGTTTGGGGAACCTATCTTCGCGCTGGTACCAATTGCAATTCTGGAGAAGAATAAGTTATTGCTTCAAGGTCGTGATCGTGAGTCCTTCGACCCACTGGTGATACATGATCTCCATACCAAATCTTATGATTTACTCTTCAAACCTACCAGACCCGTAGGTATTGTTGATTATTTCCAAACTTTATTATCAACATAATTTGTCTTATTTTCTTTATACCACTGTAATTTAACCATCTTGTTTCTCTCCTCAAAGCTGGTTTTCTTTGGGTTCTTGTCGTATTAGCCTTGTTCCCATTGCTTTGTTGATTCTTAATATGCCCGTGCCTTCAAAAACTTGGATTGGATACATGAAACTTACATGTTTGCAATATTACTTTTATATAATACGGCAAGTCAAAATATGCATGACAATGTCCGGAAGAATACTATTTTTTGCCATAAAGATAAAATGTCACTTTTACTCGAAATTATTTCAGCCAATGTTACAAGTTATATACTCATACACGGTTTTGTTAATTATTCTTAATCATGAGCACAATTAATTGATAATTTGTCATATCTTCAACGCTAATAAGTGTTGCATGGAGATCATTAAGGATCTGATCCAGAGCGTTTTGGAAAGCGTCTACAAGGCTTCTCTATTGCTTTCGTGAATCGAACTCCGATATGAGTTCCACATGGTGGAGAAGGCCAAGCGTATCTCGAAAGCACCGGCTGCGAATTCAAAGCTTCACCTTTTTTTAACATCAACGAGTCAATATATGTAAAATGCAACAACACATTGGAGAGACTAATTCAAAGCTTTTAATCAGTAGTCAAGATTATAAATTTTAAAGTAGCAAAATATACTAACCTATGTTATAGGATACTCTAGCCTTTGTGTCTAGAACATGAAGTGATAAACAAACAAGTATAAGAAGCAAATTTAGAAGAAGATAATTTTTTGTTCTCTTTGTTGCCATTGTTCTTCTCTCATATGCAGACCAGTATTAAGATATATATATATATATCTATATAATGTTCGGGGTGATTTTACACCTTCCAATCGTAAATCAGACCCAAACACATAAGGTAAATTGCATATTAATTGTTTGTTTTTTTTGCTAAAAAAAGATGTTGTATTTAAGATTGGAAAAGATGAGTGTTAATTGTACATTAATTGTTATTTTCCTGATTAAGTGAAAATATTATATATACATAAAACACACACATATATGGTGAATAATTATTTTCTCTTACATCCAGATCATTTTCAACTGTGATATCTTTCCTTTTTAATGTATAACTAGGTTTTAACCCGCGGTACACCGCGGATCAATGTTTTTTTTTGTAAATTTGTATTAAGATTGTTTAACTTTTTTTGTGAAGGTTATTTTAATTTTGTTTTTTTTTTAGAATAATGTATAGATATTTAAAATTGTTGGTGTTTTTTTGTTTGTTGTATATACAAACTAAAGATTTTGATATAAGTTTGTCTAACTTAATTAGTTAGTGTATTATTATTATAAATTTGTATAGTTAAACTGATTTTGGTCATCTTATTAGTGTTAGTATAATTCCATTAGTGCTCATAAAAATTTGTGTAACTAAATTATTATTTTTTATTGTTTTTAAGTTAAGTTTAAAAAGTCGAGTATTCTCTTCCGGTTTATTATATTAAAAAAAAACCAATATCTCACTTTGACCTGAACTCGATCATACCAAAGAACAAAAGATCAGTTTTATAAACCGGTTTATAGAAAGGAAACATAAAAATTACATGGAGATTTTATTTAAAGTTTTCATTCTCACCCCAAACTATTAAACACAACAAATCAAACCAACCACAAACATAGATGTGGAAAAAGGGAGAAGTAAATGAAGAAACCAATGTAATTCTCTACCCCTCCTTTAAAGAGGCTAGGTAATCAGCGGTCACGATCTGGATCTTCTGAGTTTTGGTAGCCAAAGGACATGATCTGATCATTAATAACCTGCAAATCCGAGGAAAGATTTGTCGAATGAAGGAAAAAAAAAACTAACAAACAAAACTTTGATTAAAGGAACTTACTTTCAGTGATCTGCAAAGAAACCATTTCACCATCGAGACATGGCCTCCCAAGCATACTACCCTGGAAGGATCCTTCTCGTTAACTTATTATAACCAAGATAACAATCAAAACTTGCAGAAATATAAAGATAACTCGTTCATGCTCACATGAAACAAAATCTTTTAAGCAAACCAAACTCCATGAATCCCATAGATATAAAGGTAAACCGTGATTACCCGTAATCGCCATCTTCGATTAATCGTAGCCAAAGGATCATACCTGTCTGAGACTTTGTTGTTGAAGATCCTTCCATTTTTTCTCGCCAAAGTGCATAGATTATGACTTGTAAGAGGAGTTTCAAATATAAAGTAGCTTTGTGGGTGAGCTCACCTTGCGTTCCTTGCTGGAGATGAACTAAAATATCCGTAAAAAAGGTAGATTTGAAAGAGCATTCGAAGAACAAATTTATATAAACTCTCTTTGAAAGGCATGTATTCGAGGAGTTTTGCAAATAGAGTTTGTATGACCCGTCAAGCATGTATGACCCGTTAGCTTTTCCACAAGAAGGCTCTCTTCGAAGGGCATGTATGACCCGTCAAGTCAATCGTCCATTCCTGCAATCAATTTACCCCACATTTTTCAAGAATATATCCAAGAATCTGATCAAAAGAAATAAAAAGATTCTCAATATCTGAGGACGTAATGCAACACATTCTCTATGGAAAATTTAAAAAGAATCACATACTTGTGGTAGTCCCACGATATTATGACATGCCTCAATGTGCTGCATCACAAGAGGCCGAGAATGTGCCACAAAGACGATGAAAGTTCACTTTTTTAACATTAAAAGCGTAGCTTTAATTTGGAAGCATGATTCACATCCTGTAAAATCCAGAAAATTTGGTAAACATGATTATAAATAGATTCCAAGACTACTCATGTTAATCTTTAAGTTGAATTTGAGAGCATTCAATCATACGAAAGTTTGTAGAGTGACAAAGAAAACCCATTTGCTTTTCCACAAGAAGGCTCTCTTCGAAGTGCATGTCTGACCCGTCAAGTCAATCATCCATTCCTCCAGTCAATTTAAACCACATTTCTTAAAAATATATCTAAGAATCTAATCAAAAAATGATTATGTAAAATATATCGGTTAAATACTGATGCCATTACACATATATGAATATAAAAATGCGTAATAGGCCCTAGAAATTCGACTCGCCATATATCCGACGAATATAAATCGAGTAAACAAATGTTAAAGGAGATATTCACTGATTCATATGCGATATTTACTCGGAAAATAGAAATCTCACTGGAAAATGAAGTAAGAGGATCGGTGATTTTTTGGCTTCCATCAGATGAAGAAACATAAAAGTTCAAAGGCGTAAAACCCAAATCTCTTCAAAACAGGATCAACAGACAATGAATTAATGCAACTTTTCCTCAAAATTCATAGGTAAAACCATTCGATTCAAGCTCAAAAGCGCCATCGCCATCGCCGTAAGATTTGTCACGAGAAAAAAAGAGAAACATGCAATTTTTAAGGCTTAACCTAGCCAAGACCCGTTAATGATCCAATATCATCGGATAAACACACGGATCTAAATTTAAATCCGACCCAATTGCTTGATTTTACCCGAGTTTTTTATTTGACCCGATCCGATTGATTAATTGAAATTGTTAATCCGAAAGTACCCTTAATGAATTCAAATTTCTAATACAAAATACAATGGCAAATCTAGTAATAAACACATGAGGTAAATGTTCAAAGATAAATGTACTTCAAAAATGTTAATATTAGATTAATTAATTTTACACATTAAAGATATGACAAAATTAAAATTGCAATATTTTAGAAAAAAAGATACAAAGTCTAGACCTCGAGTTTTTGCTAGTGTCTTGCGTTTTGCGTCAACAACTTTTTCTATTCCTAAAGGGAAAATGACTAAAAAATAACTACTAAAGTTTTTTATAAATAATTTTATTCGTCATAAAAACTTAAAAGTTAGAACTGTAGAAATAAACACTCAACTTTTTATAAAGTTTTTTCATTTTAGACTTCTAACGTTATTTCTGTCAACTTTTCGTTTAATTTTCGTTAACAGAAGTCGACATAGCAATCAAAACCAATAAAATTGAGTCATTTAGCCTAATTAAGCAGAATCTAGTGGCTTGCCATCACATGGTTTTGCATTTTAGGGTCTTCGAGAGGCGATTCTAATGAAGCTATGCAGTGTCGGTTTAAGCGCACTCGGCTAAGAGAAGAAAGAGCTCTTCATCAGTTATGGCTCCCATTTCCATTGCCCTTTCCAGCACGCTTAGCCCTCCATCATCCTCTATCGATGGCCGTGCTCCTCTGCATTTACACACACAATTCAAGAAAATTCAGACACAACCGTTGTGTTTCCAGAAACAGAGGAATTGGAATCTATGGGATGCGGAACTAGGAGGTTTTTTGTTTGAGCCCTAAATGTTACAATGTACCTTCGCAGTAGAATCTTTGCAAATTTGTGGTTCCCTGATGATATGCAATGGTGTAACGGAGTCCTTCCGTGATAGTCTCTCATGTTTAGGTCAGCACCAAACTGCAACAACAATTCAAGCAAGACAGAGTCACCGATGTGACATGCCACATGAAGCAAGGAACAGCCTTGAAGACAGTTTCCTGGTTCGTTGGAGTCTTTGATTCTCTGACACACAGTTGGGTCATGTCTTTTCTTTACTGCTTCCTCTGACGCATCAACATGGTGATACGCATCAATATCAGTTATGTCATCAAACTTGGTATTGATGATATTCACATCTCCTGCAGTTACTATGAGCCGATAGATTTCTCGTATGTTTCTGCTTTGAACAGCTTCCCATATTCTACTTGCAGCAGAGGGGTTTGCTTTACTTTCATCTTTGATGACTAATGCTTTCTCCAGGTACTGGCACAAGCATAAATCATCAATCAGGTTCAGTTTTACCTTTCACAAAGCATATAGTCTAAATTACATCGATCAATCATCCCGGTGAAGATAGATTTCATTTCAAGACTTGGACATTACAAACTAAGAACTAAAACATTACCTTCCCCAGAATGTATTTCTCCTTCACAGTAAAGGAATCTTCTGGAAATGGTTTAGAAATTGAAGCACTTGACAATGTTGATCTATCTTCACTGCAAAAAGCCAACACTATTTATCAGGATGTACCTCATCAGCTACATGCATGATTTATGAAACAGGACACTGTACGTAGATACAGTGTTTGATAGTTGGTCTTTACTTGGAAGAAAAAAACAAAATAGTTATCCTTACAAATCATACCAGTCATCGTCAAGGTGAAGTAGCCCCTCCCACAGTGAATTACAGTACAAATTGCCCAAATTTCGAAATAAGTCCAAGATCGTTGGCTCCCACACTTTCACATCTAACGTGAGGGACCTCACCTGCAATTTGTGGGGTACAAAATCTATGACATCAGCTCAGAGATCTAGCACTGAGGACCCCCAGAGAAAAATCTCCAAAAGCTATAACTAGAGTGATGTTGACTTTTGCAAGAAATTTCAACCTAACTTTTTTACCAAGTAAACTTCAGATTACCACATCGAATTCTACAAATTCTGGATGGTGAAGAGATAGCATCTACTGACTTGGTGGTATAAGACAAAGTAGCTCAAACAACGAGAAATTCCAAAACTAGTTCATACTTCATACCTTAGATATATGAACCCCGAGGTTCCTGTGAACACCAGAGCATTGAATGCACAGCAAAACTCCAAGATTTAATGATGCCCAATCGGGCTCAGGAGCATTGCATTCTGCACATACATTATTCCCCGGAATTCCTCTGAGTATTGCAGAGACATCATCCCCGATATTTTGTCTTGCATCATTATGTCGACTTTGATCCAGGGAGGTAACACCTTTAGCAGGAGCAGAACCAGTGTAGCCTTTATCTAAGTATTGCACTGGTGACTGCAGAAACGATCTGTATTAGCAGGAAACTTCTCTATCAATTCAGTTTGTAAATGAAAGTGAAGCCTGAGACAAATTGTGTAAACCTGTTGCAGAAAATGAGAATTCAGAAGTGTCCCTATAGCTGTTGTGATTTTATTTACCCAGTCCATCCTATCTGCTCCACTTTCAGCCTGGTAAGGTAGGGGAATACTTTCTGTTAGCACTCTGAGTAGTTGGATCATGGGAAGAATGAACCAGTTTGTATATATACTAAATCTGTGACTGATTGCACCAACTAGATCCTATCATTGTAACCGCTAAAACCACCCATTTTTAAGGGAACTAAAAAAATATATATAGAGAATAAGGAACGCCTTAAAAAAATTCATTAAATCAAACTATACAATAGCTATGAAGTTCCATGCAGGTTGTCTGCAAGGCGAGGACTGGAACCTAAAGTACACCTTTGTAAGAAAATCCAAAGAGGATAATTTTATGAATTTGGAGGAATGGACAAAATAAATCCAGTACTTTGTGAGCCCCATGACTTGCAATCTAGGCCTAATAGCAAGTAAACTGGGTACCTGAAGTGTGTAAGTTTTTTGAGGAGAAATAATTCTGAAACAGAGCCGAAGATCCATGTCTTCTGCGTCCAATTTTATCAAAGAAGTGCGGAGATCGATAGTATTATAGCCTAAGCTGCCCTCAGTGAGCGAAACTGATCGATTGTGTTTTGAACGAAATCGACCAAAGACGCCAGTGTTATGGTCAGATGAACCACTATAGTGATGCTGAGATCCCTGAGAATAGCAATGGGAGAAAAAATCCACCGTTAAAAACAAACAGAAATTATAAATAAAAAGCATGATATAGTGAGAAAGACTTGCTTAAAGTGTCAAAACAGATGGTAAGTTCCAGAATCAGAATATATAACGCTACGCAAATGATGATGACCTAAGAGGCTTATCCCAAATCAAAATCCACAATTTTTCAAGAGACTTTCTACCACAAGATATTAGAGTTAAAACTTAATGCTAATACAGCAATCTCATCATTTACTCCACCTTATAGTGCTCATTATTGTCCCACTATTTCAAAACAAAGCTATTATTCATTTCAGGGGAACAGAAGGGATTCATGAAAACAATCAATGAGATTTAAGAAATTGTCACATATATCATGTAGAACTATAGCCAACTTTGAAAGACCTTATGAAGAAGCAGGAAAACGAGGTCTGCGCACACGTACCATTGATTTATTGCCAGTGTTTCTGTAATAGTACATGGAGCCATGACTATCAAGGACAAAAAACTTCCTTTTCCAATCAGTTCTCAAACTTGATGATCGCTTTAATAAATACCCCTGTTTAATTACCTGCATCGGTACAGAAAGGAACTTTGTGGGACAAGAATAAATTCAGCCTGTGCTGGAAAAATGGTGTTTAATTGATCACAGAACAAGTCTCTATATGCTGCATACTTGCATTGGCGCAGAAGCCAAGACGCTAGGATTGATTTTTGTAAAGGCTATCAACAAATTGACACAATCTAAAACGTATCAACAGATGAACAGTGAGTGGTTCAGTATACGGACTGTTCCATTTTCTTTCTTAACAGTCTTTGCCTACCTTGACCCGTTTCCCTGTGGTAAGACCAAAACATTTACAACTTTCTTAACCAATCAATCACCACAAAAGACCACTTTTATGAGCACAAAGCAAGAGAGCCACGAGAACCAAAATATGGAAATGTGAATTGCACTTGATTCTTTCAAGAACGAATTGGGAAGCAGTAGCACTTACTTCCTTGTCTGCAGTTAAATTTGTTTCGGTATTTTTATAAGGGACAACTCCAAGAACACGGTTTCCGTTAACACCAGAGGGCTCCACGTTAGCGGCAAGCAGCTGGCTGTCTAATTCAGACTGGGTCCTGAATTCTTGAATGCGTCTTGCCAGTCGATCTTGTTCAATCTTCGACTGTTCTTTTGATTGTTGAGCATATGTTAATATCTGTACGAGTCAAAAGTATTAGCGTCAGTGGACTTAATTAGAAATCAGTAAACTTTGGCTATCCCACATCATGTTTACTAGAGCCAAAATTAAGTCTCAAATGGGAGAGGCTTTGACCTATGATATAATCCAAATAAACCACGTTTTTTGGATTCAGAGACTTCACTAACTTTCTTTGATTAATTTTTAAAAGAAAGTTATCTTTTCAGGTCTTAAGGAGAGGTAAACTATAAAAGCTTAAACGGATGAATTTGATGACTTTTGGCTTGCAAATTAGATGAATTTTGGCTAAACTATTGAGACATCAAGTTGACTATAAGTTTTGTACCTGATGGATAAATGGTTCCAGTTGACCCAACAAGTCATATCCCTGAAAAAAAAAAAAGAGGCCAAATTAAGGGTCACAACAGGACACAGATATCAAATTTGGTTGGTCTTACATGGTAAGGATTCAAAATGTAAAATTAGAGACCCTACAAGTTTAAAATATCTCAGATGGGCATCCATAATTGCACTTATAGATTCCAAAAACTCATACTTCTTTTTAGCTTCAATAGTCATCAATGAATTTACCTGCATTCTTCAACCAAAGCAAAAATTTACTTGGAAGTATAAATATTGAAAGTAAATAGCTATGGCTTCTGTTAGTAGAGTCAGCATACTAGATTGAAACGGCTCTTCTCAAATGTTGACTTTGAGTTCTCCAGATCCTGTCATTCAAATCAGACAACACAAGTAAGTTACCATGCAGGGAAAAAAAGCAAAGAACGTGCCAAATAATATTAAAAAAGAACAGCATCTAATTCCTGGCGTGTCAAATTAAAGAATGGCTTCACTTAACTACTTTACTCTACAGGGCATTTTCCTAGTATACAAGTGCGCAACATTCCTATACTTATAAAACGGGT
The DNA here is from genome assembly GCA_900406395.1 of Kernera saxatilis. Taxonomy (NCBI): domain Eukaryota; kingdom Viridiplantae; phylum Streptophyta; class Magnoliopsida; order Brassicales; family Brassicaceae; genus Kernera; species Kernera saxatilis. The sequence goes on from OVAY01000472.1 coordinate 35,538, forward strand.
GAGACACAAACACGTGCATCATGTACACATGTATTTTCTTCTTACATATGTGCATCATGTACACATACACCTATAGAACGCACGGACAGGTATTGAGCAGATGCAGCCTAGGAATGTGTGTATACTCATACGCACATATGGGCACATTCCTCAGGCGTAATTTTGCTTCATTTTTCCTTAGTAGCCAAGAAGAGAAAGCAAACGAAAAGATATACATAAAAAAATTAATGTTCTACCTCTTCCAACTCTGCAACAATTTCTCCTCTTGTATTCTTCTTTAAAGACACAAACTTTTCTCGTGACTACAAGTAGATAAGAAAACTCATTACACCACTTCAGATCAGGAAACCAAGTACAACTGCATGCACAAGAAATTAAGGAAGCTATAGACTCTTATAGCCAAGTACCTGATCATACGAATGAGCAGCTTTATCAAATCGATGGCGAGACTCCTGCAAAGGTAGAAACAGCATAGTGGATGATTGGAAAATGACAGCTTGAGTTTTCGATCATATATGTGTAAGTGCAGCAGGACATAAGAAACATTTTTCTATTGAATATGGTCAGTCTGGAGAGAACAGACATTAATGTGAAAATCAGAACGGCAATACCTTTTCAATTCTAACCTAACTCGATGGCAGAGCTTTCATGGGACAATTCATTAGGTACATTTTATGTGGTTGATATGATGTTCTATTGTATTTTTATTTTCTCGTAAGGTTCTTTTGTTACTAAAGCTTGACATGCTAAGAGAAAAAGAACTATTACTCCTACAAAGTTCCTACAAGATAGTGTTGAATAAATTGCCTAATGATAGTGACCTTGAAAGCCGTATCCTTTTAAAATTCATAACCAAACGACTGTGGAATATTCACACAGCAGTAAATAGTAGAAACCAAAAAACATAAATCTTCAGTTTATTGATCAAAGTCGAATCTATAAATTTGAGACACTCAGTACATTAGGAAAAAACTTTAGCAGAGAAAACGAATACCTTAGCTTCATGTAGATCAACATTAATAAAGTTCATCAACCTCTCAAGTAACACATGCTCCACCTACAAAATTTTCCCCATAAAATACCACAACTGTTATAAAAGTGAGACATTGTTAAAGGCATCAGCACTAAATAAACTGCATATTTTGCATTTTAAACTCAAACTCTCTTATTTTTTCAGTGCTCCCCTTTCCACAGAGTTGATTAGTAACTCAAACGGACATTGCCAGAAAATAATCAAGACGTGAAACTATGAATCAACAAAGACCACTATGCTAACCAAATCTTCGTTTAAATTACCAAACAAAATATGCTCTCAGTGATGATAGGCATCCTTCAGTCTTTACTGGCATTTATTATTGTTCACACAATACTATGAGCATACCTGTGAGCAAAGAAACTCCTTATAAGAGGCAAGCTCTCGAAGTGTATTTATGAATTTGGATATAACAGGGCCTGGTGTCACTCACAAGAATAACAATCAAATAGGTCAGAAATAAGACATTTGAGGCTACCCCTGTCTTTCATGTAATCTCTTCAAATAAGAAGTGCAATACAAAAACTCATGAACTGAGGAGTACACATATCTCAGTTATCCCAAATGTAGGACTTTACTAAAGGCGATGACGAGGCGAACAAACATAAACTGAAAAAATGTCTTACGCTATGAAGAAATAAATCATAACCCAAGCCAAAGTGGCTCAATAGTACTGTCACAATAAAAAGAATCAATCTACTTAACTTGTTAACAAACAATACTTAGGAACATGTGATAGTCTGTCAAAGCTAAAATTTCCAATTTTTAAGAAACCACTTTAAGGTCGCCAAATGCTAGAAGTGCCTTCGATTGATCCTGACAGCTTCCAGAAATCTTGAACTAATTATTTGTTTCCCACTACCACTAATTATTCCACATCTAATCTAGATTCCAATAAGGTCTCTTTAATCAAGAAACATAGTAAGCTTGGTTCAACTTCACTTCTAAAACTTTGCAACATATTGAGTAGTTTAGTCCCACGAGAATATTATCCGTAACAACCACCAAATAGAGATATCTGCATAAATCAGTATATTATTACTAGTGAAAATAAAGGAATGAAAAGGTCATTCGTAGCAGATAGACTCAAAAATCAACGAATTAGCGAGACCAAATAGTTGGATATATTATATATATGAACAACCTCCAATTGAAAGACTGATAGGATCATCATGTCCAGCCCCAAATTCTTCCAGACAATCTGCAAAGGCACTTTCTCCTTTGGATGCTTCTCCCAAAGCTCCCCTATAAAGAAAAGTAACGCAATTCAATGACAAAAGTGGACAAGCAACAAAATAATGTTACGGTTTTTAACTTAGCACAGAATAAATGAGGAAAAGGTGAGATGCCAGAAAATTTGAATTGCAAAAGAAAGCAAGTCATAAAGCTAACAATATACATAATCTAAGATTTAAATGAGAATCGAACAACAATCAACAGAGCTTTAATGGTCCTTTGCTAATTAAGTAAGAGAAGAGACAAAATGGTACCAACACTCCAACTTCCACTTTCAGAAAATATGCCGCAAATGGCATTCTTAGAATCTTATATCGACAGAAAGATCAGACAACAGAAGAGAAAGGTAGATTAGAGACATACATAAACTTCCTAACACCTTTGTATAGCTTCTGACAACGATCTTTAAGCTCATCAGCTGTCCCCTCCAAGGAACAAACCTGATCCAATCAATCAAAACACCCACAAGACAAGAAAGTTCCTGAAATTAAATTCCCCCAAACGGCAATAATAAACCAGAAAAAAAAACAGAGAGTAAAATATCAACAGCTCTCCAATAAAACCTGTTTCTGAAACATTGGGGAATCCTCCAGATTGATAAAAGTAGCCATTGATGAAACGGAAACGAAGAAGCTTTCGGACCAAAAGGTGAAGATTCGAGTGGAGCGAACAAGTGAGCCGAAATTTGGCTTTTCTGATTGGGTTTCGAAATGGATCTGGGGAGATCCAGAGGCGTTTTCAGTTGGTGAATGGTGTGATGATGGTGATTGCTTCGGAAACAGCCAGAATACACAACTTCTTTGTATTTTTCAAATGTACCCTTCTTCGTATCTTTATTTTTTTTATGGGTCATTTGGTTAATTTTTTTTTTTTTTTTGACGACGTTAATTAATTTTATTCACTATAAATAATTTACCATTTTAAAATATAATTTTTTAATGTTAATAACATACATTATGTCAGGTTTTAAATCCAAATATTGGTGAAACGATAACAAATAAAGTTTTGAGTCAATATTTATTTGTTAGTTCATCTCGAATAATGCGTGAGATCTATACCTTTTGTTAATTATACAACATGTGAAAAGATTTCCAAAGCTCTCAGATCTATACCTCTTTCTGCAATTTCAGCTCTTTCGAATTTAATTACAGTTTGCTAAGTAAAGTTGTAGGGGTTTGAAAAATTCCGATGTTCATTTATTAATTTTATGGAAGTTTGTTGAAAACATACTTAGACGCTACAAATGAGCCAATGACTAGAGAATATCACAATTCTCTAAACAACTCTTGTGGTGTGAAATGATTTCCAAAGCTCTCTGCGGCTTTCTGTTGCGAATCAACTCCATCATCTTTCTCAAATACTTAATCTCATTCTCTGCCTTCTTTATCTTTCTTTCGTTTGACTCTATCTTCTTTCTTCTTTCTAATACCATTTTCCTCTTTTCTTCATCTCTTGTCTCCATAGCCTACAGAAATGGCCAAATCAATCTCGGTTCAAATTCGTTTAATCCTAACCAAAAAAAATATCCAAATGGAATAAGAAAACGAGTTATACGTGAATCAGGTTGCGTAAGTCCTTGGTAGAAGGTAATGCATTCCATAGAGAAGTTTTAGAAGGAGCATTAACAAACACTTGATCTCTCTCCCATTCAAGTCCTCTTAGCCTTCTCTCATATTCTTCTCCATCGATAGTGCTTATGCTAGTATAATATTGTGGCCATTTCATCGCACTGTATAACTTCCTCATCTGTTCTAGAGAAGTAAACCGATTAACAAAAACATAGAACAATATAAACTGATGAAGCCATTTAGGTTTAAGATTGTATTCAGTTTATTATTTAATTAACGAAATTGAGAGTTTTCTTTTGTATCTCTTTTGATATCGGTATTCGTTTTGACGATTTTACGATCTTAACAAAACTACTTTTTCGGATATTCGAGGAATCAAGACAAAGCTAATATTATCGACAATCCCGCTGGATTATAAACACATGGAAAATACACCAATCACAGCAACAACAAAAATCGTTTAAATAAAAACAAACAAAATATATTAATGGGTAGAATGGATATGGTTATACAGAAAACCAAAACTAATTAAAAAGTGAACCGAATCCAGACTTACTTTTTAAGGTTTTATGAATTAAAAGATGATAGTTGATTAATCCAGAAATAAAATGCGTACCAAACCGATATATTCAAGTTTGGTTAACATTGTTTAAAAAGAGGAAGAAAAAAAAAACTGAAACTGAAACTCAGATCACTGAATAATTAAGAGCATAGTTAGAAAATAAGGTTAAAGAACGTATATAATGTACACTTAACTTGTTCTTGAACTTGTTTAAGAGAAAATCCAGAGTCGATATCTCTATTTGGATTAAGCATTTTGAGAAGACGTTTCTCACCATCCATGCTATGTGCCTCGTGTAACATCCGATGGTTTAGGTTCTATAAGATATTCGGACAAAAATCAGATTTTGATTGTGTAACATTTTTACAATCAATAAAAAGTGTAATTAGAAATTAATAAGGGTGTCTAACATGAATGTTTATTTCTCGTTCCCCAGACGAGAATGATATAACAGCTTTCTTGTCACGATACGCGTTATTAGCGAAAAAGAGCTTGTCTAACTCCTTCTTCTTAGGACAATCTGATCGCAAATTCTGGTCATACTCGATCGGTGTCCATTTTTCGTTATCAACCCATCCATAACGCAAGTTGTATTCCAGTCCTGAGATGGCTTTTTCATGATAAAGCTGTGCTTAAGAGTAACATTTACAAGTTTCACCAACTTCGTTAATTTGATGCACAATATATACATATATTGAGAGAGAATGGTTGTTCGAGAGACATGTATAGATATACCTTTTTCTCTGTGATTTTTCTTTCGATTTGAAGAATTTGTTGTTGCATCTCCTCTACCATCTTCTCATTCTCTTCTATCGACTTCGAAAATCGGTGTTGATTGGGTTCATCGAGATCCAGGTGTCCTACATTTTGATTAATTTTCTTTTTACCAGTTTTTGTGACCTCCATAGCTTTGGAAAAACTCTATATAAGTTAGCTCCGGCAAGAAAATTAGAAGAAGTTTTTAGATAAAGATTACAAAATGGAAGAAAGTTTTCGGAGTTAAAAAAATACATAGGGTTGAGGCTTTATTATCCTAAGTCTCTCTAGACAATTAATATCATATTTTAGAACTTGGTTTGCACACCAAGGAAGTTGACTACTCTGCCACATTTTTATTTTCTTAGTTTAATTCAACCACACTATAAAGTATTTGGTAAGTTGAGCAATGTCTATATGATGTTTGAACTTTTTTGGACGTTTTTTTGGTATATACTAAGATGGATTTACAAATTTACACACATTTTACATAATTCCAAATTCAATAACAATCCTAAATTGCTTAAATGATTTAACTCAAAATTAAAGGCCTTTCATAATCATACATAAATTACCATAACTTAGTTGTTTGTTTAGTGTTGTCGAGGGTCACTACTCGGATTCTCTCTTTTTTTTTTTGTCAGAATTATGATGTTTTACTAAACAACTCATTATGGTGTGAAACAGTTTCTAAAACTCTCAGATTTCTCTAGCATATTTTCATTCATTTCAATTGTCTTGCGCGAAACTTGGTATATTATTTTATTTTAACTTTCTCAAACTCTCAGCAATTCTGAATTTTCTCACCCTCCAAACTTTTCTCTAATTTAGATTTTTTTTAAAAATCCAGTTATCAGATTTTTATAATTTTTGCATTTATTATTATTCGACCATAAAATTATGTTAACAAGTGACATTATTTATAAAGTTTACAATGGTTCACAAAACAACTCGTTATGTGAAAGAGTTTGCAAAGCTTTCTGCTTTCTCCGGCGAATCCTCTCAATCGTTTTTCTCAAAGACATAATCTCATTCCCTGCCTTCTTTACCTCTCTTTTGTTCGACTCAATCTCCTTCCTTCTCTGTGAAACTGCTTTTCTCTTTTTTTCTTCTGTTGTCTCCAAAGCCTACAACAAACACATTTTACAAACACATTTTTTCTTCTGTTGTCAAATCTTACAATTTCCTCTAATTTGTTATAAATTTTTTACCTAAAAGAGTATGTTGGACAATCAAATAATCTACAATTTACATGTAGTTACAGAACAGATTCAGTGAGTTTTATGCAGTTATAGGTTTTTTTGCTAACCATAAATATAATATATATTAACCTCTCGATTTACTTTTTAAGCAATCAAACGAGAGTACGAGACTGAAAATTTGGTTACCTGAATTTGATTCCGTAAATCCATCGTAGGCGGTAAAGAATTCCATAGGGAACCTTTTATTGGAGCATTACCAAATAGTTGATCTCGCTCCCTTACAAGTTCCACTAGCTTTTTCCTAGTTTTCTCTCGATCGCTTATGCTATCAAGTCTCCATTTCATCAAAAGATCATGACCTAACCTCCAAATCTGCTTCACACAATCAAACTGATAAATATCTACACAATAAGATGATCAGACAAGCAAGCTGCTATGGATCCGAAACCAAACTGAACTTTAATTCCGTAAAATAGTTTTATTTTTTCTATATTGGAAAAACCGAAAGTAAAATCGAATCAAACGGCAAAGACAAAAGAAACAAAATTCAAATTTTATTAGAAATTCCTTCAAATGAGTGATACATCTTGACTGAAAACCAAATTCATCTGTCTGCTATGCTTTCTATACCAAGACCTGATTTTAACTTGGTTACTATATTTTCCAAATCAAAAACGAAGAACAAAAAATATACAATCGAAACCGAACCAAAATTCGAATTAAACAACACTAACAACAAAAATGGTTAAAATCAAAAAGAAAAAACAAAACAATGAATAAGTTCTATTAGAAAAAAAATCATTGATGGTTTATATAAATAAACTTAACTTGTTGATCAAGTTCTTTGAGAGAACAACCAGGGTTACTATGCTTATTTGGATTAACCATATTGAGAAGACGTCTTTCCGCACCCATGCTACGCGCCTCATGCAACATCCGGTAATTTAGGTTCTGTAAATATCCATATTTGTTAGGTTTGATTTCAAACTTTCAACTTTAAATTTTGAGATCAGTCTAGAAAAAGAAAAAAGATAAGCAATTAAGATGTTCTAACATGAATGTTAACTTCTGGTTCTCCGGAAGATAAATGTAGAACTGCCTTCTTGTCACGATATGCGCCATGAGCGAAAGTTAGCTTTTCAAGCTCCATCTTTTTTCGATCTAATTCAGAAGTCCTATATATCCCCTTTTCTCCATAACTCCATCTATAATCCATCATATAGCGTGGCTTCGACTTGGCATTGTCAAGATCAAGCTGGTTTTTAAGAGTAACATACATATGTAGCAGCATCAAGCCTAGTTAATTTCATTCACTATATATATAGAGTCAGAGAGGGGAGAAGTATGTGAGTGTTCAGTTCGTATTGATTATCCCAAAAATATAAAATTATAGGACCACATATTTTAATTTAACAACCTCTTTAAATTAATATTCGATAAATTAATAAATTTTTTCAGTCTTGGGCCAATATAAAAATTAACAAAATTTGATAAGATAATAAGATAATAATTTTTTAGAATCCTTATGTAAATACATAGTCCCAATAATATTATAAATTAATAATATTATATATTATATATAACTAACATATTTTTAAAAAAATATAATTTTAGTGTTGTCTGCTAATTTTTAAATATTATTTTTAATTTTCTTTATTGCATCAAAAACTTCTAGTTTTTTCTATCTACATGCGAAAATTACAAAAAATTATATACATGACAATTATTTGTTCAATGTTTAAATAATTCAAAATATACCAAAATATTGTATTAACTTCATCATCACTCTTAGTAGCATCAATTTTTGGAAGGTTGAATTTTTTAAAGGTTGAAATTTTAACATGTAATATTTTTATCGGAATAATCTAGTTTAGCTGTTAACATACATTCTATTACAATATATGAGACTATTAGTCATTAACTTCAAGTTCAAATTCATATATGTTATTTTACAAATAGATGCATCTAAATTCATTGATATATTATCGTTTAAAAAATATTTTTTAAAAAAATATGGACTAAACAAAAAAATATCTCTATAAATTAATATTATTAATTTATCGATAAATTAATACTTCCCTAAATTAATAAAATTTCAAGGTCCCGATATTATTAATTTATAGAGGTTTTAATGTATAACTAAACTACAAAATATGTGGGCCTATAATTTTATAATTTTTTTATGGCGTTGGATACATGCCTTTTTCCACCCATCAAGAACAGCTCTAAGGATAATTGGGTTCACCAATCGAGTTAACCAAAAAAAACTTTGAAATACTCAGTTAATTAATTACTAGAAAAAATCCATAATTATCTGAAAATGCCTGAAATACTCAAAACCGTACCAAACTATTTTTAGTAGGAGTATATATATATATATATATATATTTCAAGTAATTTTGTTTATATACCTGAATTAGCCAATCCGGACCTACATAATCCAAACTAAATTACCCAATCTCGAACCATCACGCAAACTACCGACCAAGTGTTTATTCAATTATATTTCAAGGATTACATTTTCTCTAAATTGTATTGACCTATATCCAATCCGTTATCCAAAATGAACAAGCATACCTGTTTTTCAGGGATTTTTCTTTCGATGGAAAACACTTGTTGCTGTAGCTCTTCAACCATATTTTCATTTTCTTCTATTAACGTTGAGTATCGGTATCGGTGCCTTCTGAGTTCACCAGGCTGTAGATATCCAACACTTTGGCTGATTTTTTTTCTATCAATTTCAGCATTAACTTCCATATTTTAGAACCAGATAAAGCCTCGGGAACAAAATTTAAAGTTAGCTTTTGCAGGAAAATGAAATATATGTTTCCGGTATAGGTACATGTTCAGGGCTCGGACTTTGATATATATAAACTTACTAAGTCTTTCTACACTAAGTTCAAACAAATTATCTAAGAACTTTGTCTGCACGCCAAGAAAGTTGACCACTCACTTTGCCACCTTTTATTTTCTTATTTTTATATTCAACCACCTAATAAAGTTTTTGGTCAAACGAAAAATTCTCCTGAAAACATGATCAACTGAGAAACTTAAAAAAAGATCTTAGTTATTTTTTAATTATAAATTTAGAATTAAAAACTTTTTATAAAAACTTTAGATTTAGGTGCTCCAAAGGAGAACTCTATTAGGGGTTTTTTAAAAAAAAATAATAATAATAATCGGTTCTTAGAAAAAGTCGAAAGAGAAGAAAAAAGTGTTGTTTTTTTTTTTTTTTTTTTTTTTTTTTTTTTCTCTCATCCAAATTAACATGAATCAGACACGTGGCACATAAGAGTCGGTTCTTGTGTTTCTTAATAAAGAATCGTATCTAATCTTTTTAACATTTTTTTTTTTATATAAATTCTAAAAAACGTTCTAAGAACTCTTAGAGTTCTCAATTGATCATGGCCTGAGAACATTCGACCCCAAATTTCATTTAAACAAAAAAATAAATTATAGAGACTTACAAAAACTGATAGCTTTTAAAAATGTTAGCACCTTTTTTTAATATCTTTTGTAGATCAAACAATGTATCTACAAGTTCTTTTAGATTTCTTGCACATATGGAGACTTGGAGTACTAGATTATATTCGAATAAATAAACAAACTCACAAGTACATATTATTTAAATAAATGAGTTTAATTAGTATATCCCTATATTTTAACATATAAGTAAGTAGATGAAAAAGTCTAAATTCCATAGAGATATGGAGCAATGTTCATGAGAGGGTGGAGCGTGCTCACATGAAACTTCCTCGCGAAAAGAAAACACATATTAGTCACTTCACCCTCGTAGCTACAATTCGACCCAAACCGGATCCGATCCAAGAACCCGACCCGGATATCCTTCCTCACAAACAGCGATGGATGGGGCCCACCCCTTGACCAATCTACCCACGTCACGGTCCGGTTCGAGTTCATCCCCGGGCATATTTTGTTAACCAACGTCGGGAGATAATGCTCGTCGATGTAACACGGCGGCCGGCAATGATCCTTGAAGACGGCGTAGTACCGGTGATCGGAGACGATCTCGGCGGCGACGCTCCGTGAGATCTCGAACCACTGGTTTCCTTTCCGCCAATCGGAGAGCGACACGTGTGGGAGCATTTTAGGATTGTAACGGCCTCGGCCCACGGGCCTTGGGTCGTCGAAGGAGCCGAGGAAAGAGCGAGTGGAGCGCGTGAGGTGGGTGTACGTTGCGGTGAAGTTGAAGAGAGGGATGCAAGTCTCCGAGAGGAGGACGAATCGTGCGTTGGAAGCTTCTAGAAGCGCGTGAGATAAAAGACGCCTCTCTGCGTCCATCATCGACGATTTCCCCCATTCCACGCCCTGCAAAAAATTTCACAATATAAAGTGTCGAAATGCCAAGTATATAGGGAATCAAACCGAAATCTGATATAATTCAGTTAATTCAAACTAAACCTGAAAAAGAAAGCAGAAGCTTCTTAACTTTTAGTTAATTGTATTTTATACAAAAGGTAGTTATATATTTTATTTGGATTTCCTTTTTGTCTATACATAACATAATATAGTAATGGTGGAAGGTTTAATAAATCGGAGTATCTTTGAAAAATTTGAGACGTTCTACCGGCTTTGGCATAGCTACTCAACACTTTGATCTTGATTTAATTGTGGTATATATAATTGAAAATACAATCTAATATGTTGAAAATACAACAAAGATTGGCATAAAAATGTGATAAAGATATGATAGCTATGCTGCAATCTAATAGCCACAAATGTTAGCATTATGCATTTGCCGATATAATATCGATGCATATATAGTAATATATTAACCATACCTTGCTTGGAATACGTTTCTTGTAAAACACTGAAGATTCCGGCGGTTCCTCAGTGAACTCCGGCGAGGTATGAACATAAATTGAATAAAATCTTTCATGCCCTTTGAAGAACATTTCCCAAAGAGGCGACAACGGCAAATTCCACCTCGTCATAAACATGAACGCAACCTTCGGAGGAGCACCATTCACCACTGCGCCACGTGGTGCCATCGCTGCTCGCCACATCAGCTCCTCGTCCCCCGCCATGTCACTACGGGAGCCGTTAGGAGGATGAGTAGGAGGAGAGAGAGAAGAAGTGAGAGGATTAATGGAGGAGAGATCGTCGACGAGGAAGAGTGATGTTTTGAGGCGTTGATTAAGGTAAAGAGCGAGGAGGATGACGAGAGAGGAGACGGAGGAGAAGAAGATGACGGTGCCGAGGATGTGAATGTATCGGAGAGTGATCGGCTCCTTCTTCATGCGTACGTTCAGTTCCTTAACAAAGGCTGTGATCTTTTGCTTCTTCATTCTTTTCTTCAAGTATGTGAAACACACATTTAACAGAAAAATGATAACTTATTTCAGTGATTAATTATTGCCTCTTTGTAAACCTAAATATAATCATATGTTTGTGAATATATGTATTTCAAGAGGTTTCTAGTTCATCTTTTCCGAAAAAAAAAGTGTCTCAAAATATAATCTAAAACGCAAGAAAACATACATTTAATAGAAAAATATGATCATGTGATTCCATACTCAGGGATAGTATCTTCCTAAACCTGGGCATGATCATGTGTGTATATGGATGGACGTGCATGGTGTGAGGAAAAGAGCATGAGAATTGTGGGTTGTGAAACGTGATTTAGTCAAGTGAAAAAGAAGAGAAGAATAGCATGAAATTTGCGGCAACGTTAAATTATTGTTGTGTTAAAAAACGTTAAATAGAAGATTAACAAAAGAAGCCATGCGTTATCATTTTTAGCTCATAAGTCATAAGTCATAACTTTTTTCTTTTTCCTTGCGACTAGACATGCGCCAATTGTAGCAACAAAAATAGCTGAACCCACTCGACTTACGTAAATTAAATATTCTGAGTGAGTATTATTCTATTCAAACACACATAATTTTGTATTAGTAGTTTTACCTCATGTTTTAGTACGAAACAGACTTATGGTTTGAGATTTTGAGATTTTGATTAAAAAAAATATATATCTCCATGGATCTGGATCCGGATATTCGATGTGTGCCCACCTCTAATATCAACATACACATATATTTATATTTCTAAAACATCTCATGTAATGTAGCTAGGATTTTAAATCTTGATAATTTACGGAGTTTGCTAAATTCACAGTTATCAAAATTTCTCAACGGATTACAATCGGATGCTGTGTATATATTTCGCCCAAATCTTAAAAACTTGGAAGGAAAAACCCAAAAGGCCCTTAGGGACTTAAAACTAGAGAACTTAAAATCCAATAAGGACTTATCAACCAATTACAAATTTACAAAAAAGCTCGCTGTATCCGAATCCGACGAAATTTAGCCATTCTTCTTCTTCTTCTTCTTCTTCTTCTTCTCTCACCGTGTTGACTCTTGAGGCGATCCAATTCCAACATCAACTACGCGATTCTCCGGTAAGTCAGACGATTGTCCAGGAGCTTTTTATTGTTTCGATGTTGCTTTTCTGCGATATTTCTTCCTCTTAGGGCTTTGTTGTGCAGCAGCCTACATCAGGCAACGAGAGGGATTGAGCAGAGACGAGATAATAGAATTTACCTGCTTATCTGAAATCGATGCTAGGTTTATGTGGAATTATATTTCCATCTGTTCGATCGCGATTTACGAAGCTATACGATGTGACGAGCAGAGGCTCTCTCAATTATTAACCCGAGTTTTTTTAAATCTGGATTTTGCAGAACAATCCTTTACTTTCCCTGGAAGCTCAGAGATTTATTTCTGAACTTGTTATAAAGCAAGATACTTCTACCACATTTTGGGATGCCTCGGGACTTGTCAAGATCGAGGTCACCGTCTCCTTCACCTTCACGTCGCAGAAAGCATTCGAGGTCTCCTGTGAGGCATAGGCATAGCAGGAGGAGTAGAAGAGACAGAAGCCGTTCTCCATACTCATCTTATTCATATAGCAGGTGATAACCGCAATATTTCTGCGCTATTCCTTTACCCTCTGTTTTAATTGGTTTATCCTCGAAAAGAACTGTAAGAAAGATGGGTGGAACACAGTTATGTATCTTCCTGGCAACAAATGTAAAGTGTACAGAGTTAAGGTGTACTCATCTTATCTTCTCTATTGCTTTTAAAGCTCCTACTTATTTGTTTACCCTTCTCTAAAAGGGAGTGCAATATCTTGATGCTGCTGGCTCTATCGCACGCTTTTTTTTAGTGATGGTTCTTATTGGAAATATATCGTAAATTCTTAATTTATTTGGCTGTTGTAAGCAGTGTGTAAACTTGTGGCCAGAGAATATGTTTTAAGACCTGAGCTTTGCGGTTTTAGGCAATGCAGCCTGTATATTCAGTAAAGACATAAGTTAAGCTGGGATATTAACACTACTGATTTTTCGATCTGGTATATATTCTAGTGATATGTCTAGATGGCGTGATGATTTGTTAAAATCATCTGTATTCCTCTTTATGGTCGTCTTTGCATACTTCTGAGCAATTATTCTGATGTTCTTTTAAAATGGAGAGTGTTAGCAATAAAGAGACAAAATCACCACATTTACCTAAGTAAGATAATACAATAATTTGTTGAGAACATGGCTGAGAAGTTAGGAAGAGGATGCATGATCTTGCCATTATTAAAAGCTCAATTTCTTCCCGTAGAGTTTTACGGGAGGGGAAATGAGCAGGTGATGGATTGCTGTTGGGTGTTCTTTCATTGATCCCTTGTCACGTTAGCTTCTTCATGTGATAAAAGTTGGAGCTGATAATTCTTAACAGTGTATGAGGTAACTGCACATACTTTTTGTTTTCGTTATGTGAAGTTGTGGGCTACCTGATGCCTAGTCTTCATGTGCGTGGTATTTCACTAGTTGCAGCTTTTGCTTACTGCTTTATATTGGGTGTTGTACAGACGAAAAAGTCGTTCTGTTTCTCCTAGGCGCCATCGGAGTCGATCTGTTACTCCTAAGCGACGTTCTCCAACACCAAAACGTTACAAAAGACAAAAGAGTAGGAGCTCTTCTCCATCTTCTGCAAAAAGATCTCCTGCCACGACCCTTGAGTCAGCTAAACATAGGAATGGAGAAAAACTAATAAGAGAAGAGGAAGATCGGAAAAGGTAAAAATATTTTCAAAAAATTAAGCTTTTGTGTTCTCAAATGTTATTCTAGTGTAATTTGAAAGTGCTTGATTGTCAGTCTTAAAAGTGCAACAGGTTTCTTGGCATTCTTTCACAGGCTTCACTTAAGGAAGATAAGCTGTAATTCGACTTAATCATATTTGATCCTGTAGCACAAATGTTCATATTATCTTGATTTGATGAGTTCTGAGGGTCATTTACATGGATCGTGATTGAGTTAGAGATATATATCGACAAGTATAGCTTAGTGAAGGTTTGTTTGTGTCTATGGTGATGTAAAAATATCCTTAACGTAATTGACCCTTGGCGTTGGGAGGAGGGAGATCTGAAACAGTCTCTACATTTTTCTCGGACTTGGAATAAAATTTAGGTTCTTTTTCTGTTCAAGATTGAAGACATCAAGATATGAAAAACTCCAGGTGATATTTAAGGTTCTGAATATGCTGTGGGTGTCCTCTAACTATCTACTATATTTGCTACCAGGCGACAGCAGGAAGCGGAACTGAAGCTAATAGAGGAAGAAACTATGAACCGGGTTGAAGAAGCTATTCGACAAAAGGTTGAAGAAAGCTTACAGTCTGAGAAAATCAAAACGGAAATTCTGACGCTGTTGGAGGAAGGACGAAAGAGACTTAACGACGAAGTTGCTGCTCAACTTGAGAAGGAGAAGGAGGCTTCTCTTATCGAGGCTAAAGAAAACGAGGTAATGGTCCCAGAAAAGAATAATGCACATCTCAATTCTAAAATTTTTATTTGTCTAAAATCTTTCAGTTCAGATGTTGATGGACATTGTTTCATAAAATGTTATTTTCTTTCTGAGTTTTACAACGGATAATCTAATCTTCCTGTGACTTCACTTCTAGAATTGAGTGACCAAAAGAAATTCACCATTTATATGAGCTGCTTTTTTATACCTTAGTTTTCTAGGTGGAGACTGTTGGGCATTTCATCGTTTTAGTAAATTGATGATGCTCTTTTCAAACTCCTTGTCACAGTGACATGGTTCGAAAAACCTTGCTCTCGGCTTTTTGCAATGAACTCAAATTCCTTATTATACCGGTATTATGAATCTACCTATCATGGAACATTGTTGAAGAAGAGCCTTTTTTCAGGGCGTGATGCGGTGTTTGTCGCAGGAAAGAGAGCAACGAGAGAGAGAAGAGATGGAGAGGATAGAGGAGGAGAACCGGAAGAAAGTAGAAGAAGCTCAAAGAAAAGATGCAATGGAGAGGCAAAGGAAGGAGGAGGAACGTTATCGGGAGCTCGAGGAGCTGCAACGACAGAAGGAAGAAGCGATGCGAAGGAAGAAAGCAGAAGAGGAAGAAGAACGTCTCAAGCAGATGAAACTGTTGGGCAAAAACAAATCACGGCCTAAATTATCTTTTGCCTTAAGCTCCAAATGAATGGCTGAAGAAAGGAAAGTTTGTTGTGATGATGCATCTTCGTCCTCTCAAGATGCTTTATGGTTATTATTAGCGCTTCTTTTCGGAGCTTAAACTTTTTCTGGCTTTCTTTTAAAATGTAATTCTACTTACTTGTTTGTAATTTTATGTTAGGTTAATATTCAATAAGTTTGATTCTTCGTTCTGGTCTGTGTCTGAACCTCTGACCGGATTGGTTAACCGATCGGTATAAGAACCATGACCCTACGACACCCACTCCGGTTTGTGTTTCATCATCATAAATCCATTAGTACCGTTTTACATGTTTTTTTTCTTTCTGAAAAGTGGTGGTAGAAAAAAATGTGGTGAAAGAAAGAATCATAGGCACATTGATTTTACAACAAATTTGCTTAATAACAAAATTATGAAAACTTTCACTCAGAGAGATCTTTTAATGTCAATGTACATCAAGGATGTATAAAAGCATTGAGAAGACCCGATGATCTAAAAGGAAGATAAATGATTTTGTTGATCCTACCTTTCTTCTGGGAATACTTTATGTAGAAAATTGACAAAGCGTTTTGAGTAAACCGTGGGTTCGATCACAGATACTGTCATCGGATCATACTGCAAAGACTTACATTTATGCTCCACTTTCTTCTTGGTGTTATATTCCTGCAGAATATCTATGATACCCATGTACACAACCACATCGTAAACTTCGAAGAGCTCAATTGTCGCTGACTCTTCCTTGTCTTCAATAAGCTTGTGATGAGCTTGAGCCGGCATGTTCACTCCTAATTGTACCCGCAGCCTAAAACGATTGATGCAATGCCATTGTTCAGCTATAAGCACGGGTCAAATGAAGAAAGCATGAAAGAAAATGAGTAACCTTGCAGTCCCGGGAAGGATGAGATCAACTTCCTGCTCGCCAACAGAAAATGCTCTGAGTGTGCTTCCTCTGATGTGAGGACCTGGGGCAGTATTCACGGAATTGGGTTCGTGAGTTACCAATAGCAATCCTTTTGGGGGAATGGAGAGTTCCTGAGTCAAACCGACTGAAAATAAAAATATGAAACAGTAAGTTACACATTGCTCATTTCTCGGTTCTGTAATCACCTTCTCATATTAAGTCGCTTAAAAGCTTTTCATTAGGATACTGAATGAATTCAAGCTCATGGCTAATCATATAAGCCGTTGAAAAACTTTTATATGATGCGGAAAAGATATATCCTCTTGAGACAGTGACACCTACCGTCAACAGAAGAAACGCTCTCCTGATCTGATATTGCATTAGGAGGCTCAAGGATATCATTAAGTTGCCCAGGAGCTCTAAAATGCAATCCCAGTAAAAGACTATAGTCAATGATGTGTAGAGATTCCAAGAACGAGCAGTCTAAGTAAATTTGCCTGCCATGTGAAAGAAACAAGGAAATTCCACAAACACTTAGAAATGTTCATGGAAAATACAGCTGCTTAATCATTGCTTAGGATTGATGTACCAAGAAGCAGATTTACGTAGAAAATAGCCATGTCACATAAAGCTAGAGGTTCCTTTTAGCAAGAAGTTTTCAACAATTTGTCATTCAGCTGAGTATAACATATCTTTCACAGTGGAAATGATATAAAGGAAAAAGGTATTGCACTCACTTGAAGAGGGCCTCCCGTAGCAGCTTGTCCATATGAAATTCATAAGCTAGATCAAGATCTTTCAAGGTGGTCTTCTCTTGGATTTTAATCTTTTCAGTAAATCTCCCTTGAGTTGAGCCCTTAAGATCATAACGACGATGAATCTTCAATTCTGTGCAAAACATATTCCCCATGACCACAAAGCGTACCTATCAAATGAGCACAAAGCTTATGCTAAAGAAAAGTGAAAGCTCAAGGGAATTTAAGCTAAAAAAGGGACCAGAGAAGTTCTTACCTTTTTTCCCCACTTGAGTGTTATTCTGTGAACTCCAAAGAATTTGGTTATAAGTGTGTTTTCATGGTCCCCTACATGTTCGTAGTACCTAGGCAACATTTTGAGTAGAACCTAGAAAGCAAAAAAGCTGGATGATTTTAGTCCTATCTGTAATATTGACATTTAGAATGTTACCACTAAAAACTAAAGAGTTAGCAATATACTAAGAAAATATCTGTGACATATTAAGGAAGGGCTTACAATATCACCCTAAACGGCTAAACCACTATTATGAGTAAAGACGAGCTAGAATCAAATCACATATTTGTTTAGTTAGTTCAAACCTTCAACTCAGATTTTTTTAATGTCTTGATCACAAATCTGTCGTCGTGAGAAAGGTAGAAGATACTGCCACTTTTCCCAGGGGAAGAAATTTCTGTCAGGCCATCATCACCACAAATAGACATCATGTACTCCGCAGCATCTAACTTGAACATCTCCCTCAAATTCCTAAAACATTCCATTGAAAAAAACAGGCACAAAATATCAATTTATAGAACAGACAATCACATACTTCATAATTGTTTGTCCTACACCCACGCAAATGCCAAAATATATATTGCACCCATCACGATAGCAGAAAACCCCAACATGATCAGATCCTTAAGAAAATTACTTTATCCGATTGGGGGACAGCAGAGAGATAACGCAGAGCTAAGAAGTTCGTAAATTTTACAAGTGTTTTAAATTGAGGTCAGTCCGCAAAAGGAATATACATATTGATAGATTATCTACTCTGACTCTAAATTTCTTTGGTATCTGCCTGAAGAAAACTGTTTTACCTGAAAACCATAGGACAATAGTCTTTCCAAGAGAAGTCGATAGATTTGTGTGGAGGCGTTAAATTGGAGCCGTCTCTAGGGAAGAACATTACTGTTCTGGCCTTCTTACCGAAGTCAGACGCACGTACTTCTCGCCTAGGCACTGGTGTAATTTTTCCAACAGTATACCTGTAAACTTCAAAAGATTGTTGTGTTAGAGGAGAAACTAATTATAGTTATGCAATCTTAGAGAAGTATGCAGTGGATATATAAGCCCATCATAACAGATATGCAAACAGATTGTATCTTTCTTGTATGCAAATGTGACTCTATTACCAAGCCATATTGCAGAAATAATACACATAATGTGTTTTAGGCTATAATGGAGCAGTCTCAAGAATCATGAGATTTGAGAAATATATTTGAAAGAAGTGGTTTTATGTAAAGCATTCTCACTTCCTATGTTTGACAAATAAGAATTTCATAACACATGTTGGTCATAGGCTTAGAGGTGTTGATTTAGCTTACCTGATACCAAGTTGGAGGTTTAGCATTAGATAATAGTTATGATCCCCCCTTAGAAAGGTCATTAAATTCCTAGACCTGACTTCTTTAGGAAGATTTGGAGGTCTGATTTTGTGTGACTTGTCAACAGAACTCGTACTAGTTTCTCTAATCAAAACTCCTTGCATGTATTCCCGTTCATAAACGATTCGGTTCTTAGCTTGTCCCTCGCTTTGGCCTGAGCCAGAAGACCGTGCAGACTTAGATGACAGCCCATGACATGTAAAGTCTCTCGGAGGATCAGAGGTCCCCCAATTTTCATCCGAAAACCTATCTGATATCCTACCCGACGTTTTCGTAGTTCCACTAGCTGAAGTTTTCACAGAAAGACTCCGCGCCACAGTACTCGAATTCCTTAGCTCCTCAACATTTATTGACGAACTACGAGAAAGAACAAACTTGCCAGTGTCATCATATTCAAGAGAGCGACACCACTTCTTTAGAGATGGATATTTACTTCCAGCAGGATAAAAGACCCCTTTCCCGTCTTTTAGGCCACGAGACCAGGTTCCAAAATATAAACATCCATCAGTAAACTTGTAAACTCCAGAGCCATGTCTAAACCCATTCAACCAAAACCCGTCAAAAAGATCACCATTTGCCCATCTCATAACCCCTTTACCACACATTTTACCCTTTTTCCAGTTCCCTATGTACCTATTTCCGTTGGTCCAAGAATAACTACCACGCCCGTCTTGTACTCCTTCTCTCCATGAACCATCATATAGATCTGAGTTACAATACTCTTTCCTCCCAAGCCCATGCCTTACATTCATTCTCCAAGCTCCACTATAAACAGATTCATCAGGTGAAGTCATGGTGCCAAAACCATGAAGGTATCCACCAGAGAAATCTCCCTCGTATTTTGCTCCAGATGACCACATAAGCTTCCCTTTACCAGAGATTTTGCCTTCATCCCAATCCCCTTCGTAGATAGTTCCATCTGACCATGCATATTTTCCCTTCCCATTAGGAAGTAATCCTTTAACTTCACCAGAATAGAAATCACCATTTGAGAATTCTCTATCTCCAGGCCTGAGGATACTACACAAAAGTATAATATTTTAACAGGCTAGGAAATTAAGGAGGTCAAATACTGAAATGCAGGAAGATTCGTTAACTCTAAAAGTAAAACACACCTCGTATCCATCTCGGCTAGCTTCTAGTGATCCTAGAACATTTTTTTGTGCCTTACATATGATGTTTTGCCCGTCTTCTTAAGCACATGGTCCACTTTACTGCATAAGCTAAGAAAAATCTGCTGGGAATACCAACAAAATCAAGATAAAATATATCGATCAGAACTCCTTGGATCGATCGTGAGAAGGTCACCTAGGAACAAACCATGCTTTAAATCAAGTCATCACAAATCGCTATGCCTTCTAATGAGCAGACACATTTAGACTCTGAAACAATAATTTCCAGATAATGATAGGAAGAAGTAACAGATTCTCCTGGAGACCCATCACTCATATCCCTCTGAGAGCACCATTTTCACACAAAAAAAAAAGAAGAAAAAAAAAAGCCTAAACTTCAGAGTCAACTAAAATTAGGGTCAAGAAATAGAATTTATCAGTGGTTTCTCTAGCTATAATCCAGTTTGAGCAGATAATAAATGCCCATCAAATAATCAATTCTGAAGAAGTCATTCACACAGCAAAGCAAACCCAGTACTCAATATCAGCATTTCGAGCGAAAACTAATCATACAAATGAAATAGCTATTGCGCAGCTCCATTCCAATTCATTGTACAAGCAGATTGAAACAGCGAACTAAGCTTTGATTAAGTAATACACAGAAGTTAGAATCTCGAGCTCGAATCTCAGAACACAAGTAACAATTTCAAAGAGTTCGATGAATAAAAACAAAATCAAACTCGGTAAAACCCGAATCCGCGCGGATTCGCAGAATACTCACCCAGATGAAACTTGGAAAATCTGAGAAGAGAGAAAGAAAGAAGGAAAACCCTTAGATTGAGCAAGATTTGAGGTTCGTTGTTGGTTGAGAAGCTTTTCCTCCTCAGAATTTATTCTTTCTATTGTAAAATATTTCTGTTGCCCCATGCACCAAGTTCCATTCAAACAGCTTTCTTTTTTGGCGAATTTATGCGACATGTTTTTTTGTTTTATATAAATATTTTATTAATATATTGACTGGTTCATAATAACATGGGCACATATTTTAATAAAAATAAAAGTTTTTTCTCTTTAACAACAACTATAAATGTAAGTTTCACATTACATCGGTTATCTCTTATATATTCAATAAATTCTTAACTTCTTAGTCAGAATTTTGTTTGCTCGTTATAGAATTTACAGTCAAACGAACCAATAATCTAACTAATTTTTTTAAGTCAAATCAATAATCAGAATTAGGATAATCTATGTTATGTTATAAAATTGTCGGACTGTCAAATCATCTAGGAGTATCAATTCAAATCTACAATCCATCCATATTTTATTCCAACGTTCATTGATTGATAATCCATATAATACAACTCTAACTAATTTTATCGAAAAAGATATTTCACAAAATAATTTAAGGGAAATTTTTAGCTAATGTTATCCATAAACCTAATTAGAAATTAGAATGCTATTAATTTGATGATATATTATATTTGTATGAAAAAAAAATCATCTAGCCCTAGATGTAGTTTTATACTTTTATTCCATCTTAAAAATGGAGATGTAAGAGCATGATCAATCGAGAATTGTAAGGATTTTTAGAACATTTTTTAGAATTTATATAATCAAAAAAATGTTAAAAAAATAGAATCGGTTCTTAAGAAACACAAGAACCGACTCTTATGTGCCACGTGTCTGATCCATGTTA
>OVAY01000473.1:0-57487 GCA_900406395.1 Kernera saxatilis
TTCTTTTGTTTTTTGGTCAACGAGATTGTCCTTTTTCTCTTTCCAAAATCTGATACAAATTTGCAATTTTTGTTTTTTTCTTCCTTCTTGTTTTTTTTCCTTTTTGTCTTAAAATTACTAGTAGTGTTTATGGATTTGGGGTTACAGGTAGTGTACTAAACGCTGGAGGGAGTTGGCCGTTTGAGGATGCAAAGTCGTCGGATTGGGCTGATATGATCGACGGTTTCCAGCGATCAGCGTTAGCGTCGCGTTTGGGAATCCCAATAATCTACGGCATTGACGCCGTTCACGGCAACAACGACGTTTACGGCGCCACCATCTTCCCCCACAACATTGGCCTCGGAGCCACCAGGTCCGGGCTCCCTTTAAGCAAACTACGATTTTTGCAGTAGAGAAGATTGAGACTTGCATATATATAATGGACTTTGATCTGTTTTATTGTTTTCTGAAGAGAACTTGCCTTCAGTAGTGAACTCAACCCTATTTGATTGGCGTCTATTGAAGTTGTGGACATGTTACTCCAATTAGCTTCTAATCTCACTATGCTGTGTTTGGTTGCTATTAGTGTGATAATTACACTGACAGTTCTTGTGGTAACTCTGTAGTGATGCAGATTTGGTCAGAAGAATTGGAGCTGCAACAGCACTTGAAGTAAGGGCTAGTGGCGTTCACTGGGCGTTTGCTCCATGTGTTGCAGTGAGTCCCTTATAGGTCCTAGACTTTAGCAACCATATTGAAGATTTTGATTGCTTAGTCAACTGAATGAGATGTTGTTCTTACAGGCCGTGAGAGATCCGAGATGGGGAAGATGCTATGAGAGTTATGGTGAAGTTGCTAAAATTGTTTCTGAGATGACTTCACTCGTCTCGGGTCTACAAGGCAAGCCACCCGAACTCTCCAATGGTTACCCTTTTCTTGCAGGAAGGTAAGAGACTATGGCTTGATTTTGTGTCTTTAACATGTTCAATTCTCATTTCTCATCACCAAACTCGGCTTCAATTCTCATTTCTCATTGACTTGGTCACTTTGTGATAGAAAGAACGTGGTCGCGTGTGCCAAGCACTTTGTTGGAGACGGTGGTACGCAGAAAGGCACAAACGAAGGGAACACCATTTTGTCATACCAAGACTTGGACAGGATACACATTGCTCCTTATAAGAAATGTATCGCTCAGGGAGTCTCTACCGTTATGGCCTCTTACTCCAGTTGGAACGGAGATAAACTCCACTCCCACCATTTCCTCTTAACAGAAGTTCTCAAACAGAAACTCGGCTTCAAGGTTGATTAATTGAGTATGAAAAACAATCTAAAATAGTTAGAGGTGTATTATATTCATTGAGTTCATTTTATTTCCTCTTTTGTTTTTTGGTTACCAGGGATATGTAGTTTCAGACTGGGAAGGTGTGGACCGACTTAGCGACCCACCAGGTTCAAACTACCGCCACTGCGTCAAAATCGCTATCAATGCTGGAATCGATATGGTAGTGAATTACTTTCCGTCATCTCGGATGATTGAAGGAGCAAAGGTTATTAATCAATGTAATTGCAGGTGATGGTGCCTTTCAAGTACGAACAGTTCATACATGACCTTACAGATCTGGTGGAGTCAGGGGAAGTATTAATGGCCCGTGTCGATGATGCTGTTGAAAGAATACTCAGAGTGAAGTTTGTAGCTGGTCTCTTCGAGTATCCTCTCTCTGACCGGTCTTTGTTGCCTACTGTTGGTTGCAAGGTTAGCTCTCTTGTACCGAAAGCCATTAGACTGGAGTACTAAGATCCTTGAGAACTCACCAAAACATAATTTTTTACTCTGTTTCCATGCTTTCAGGAACATAGAGAACTGGCGCGAGAAGCGGTTAGAAAGTCGTTAGTTCTCTTAAAGAACGGCATATATGGACGATTTCTGCCACTAAATTGCAACGCCGAGAGAATTCTAGTGGTTGGAACGCACGCGGATGATCTTGGATATCAGTGCGGAGGATGGACAAAGACAATGTACGGTCAAAGCGGAAGGATCACAATCGGTAGTTAAAGCTAACTGCAATATGGTTTGGAAAGCAACTTCAGTTGCAGATGCTAGATGGTCTTGTCGGGAATCTAATATACGTTATTGTCTGAAAATGCAGGCACAACGCTATTGGATGCCATAAAAGCAGCAGTTACAGATGAAACCGAAGTAATCTACGAGGAAACTCCATCAAAGGAAACCTTAGCCTCGGGGGAAAGGTTCTCTTATGCAATCGTTGCGGTGGGGGAAGCGCCTTATACAGAGACTATGGGGGATAACTCGGAACTCATAATACCCTTCAATGGTAGCGACATTGTAACCGCGGTTGCAGAGAAAATCCCGACTCTAGTGATCTTGTTTTCAGGACGGCCTATGGTTCTTGAGACGCAAGTTTTGGAGAAGACAGAGGCTCTGGTCGCTGCTTGGCTGCCTGGAACCGAAGGGCAAGGGATTGCTGACGTGATTTTCGGAGATTATGAGTTCCGGGGGAAGTTACCAGTGAGCTGGTTCAAGCGTGTAGACCAGTTGCCGCTTGACGTTGATGCAAATGGGTATTTCCCATTGTTTCCTCTTGGTTTTGGTCTCAATTGCTATTCCGAGGAGAACTCAGAACCGGTTTAACTTCACCGGTTTGTTGTCATTGTTGTAACTTTTTTTACAAATTTTCAAGGGGACTTTTTTATTTAAATGATCTTTGTTGAAATTGGTTTAAAAACTATCTGGTTCATGCATTGGTACAATTCTGGTTCAGATTTTGTAGTTTTTGTTACAGAAGTGCAAATAAAGTAGTTTATTAGGATGTGACTGTGTTTTGCATAATTGATTTGTAACCATTGTTGAATCCTTGCTTCTTTTTTCTTTTCTTTTTTTCTATTGCCAATATTTCTCTTCAAGTTTAATCTGTGAGACCTGACCATACATACCATATCTGTCACACATTTGACTAGGATACCACGTTCACCTAAGATCAAAACAATGGCACTTTTGGTATAGGAAAAAAGTGGAAAAACATTGCCATGTTTGCGAGAAGAAAACTGAGCTTAGAGGGTAAGCACAAGGACATCAATAAAACAGTAGCAAAAGTGGAAATCAAGCCAAGACAACACAATAATTGCAAGAACAAGTCTAGAGAGTGTAAAAGAAGAAAATCTGGTGAGAATAAACTCAAAGGGAAGGTTTTTCTTGTGGTTTTGGTTTTTTTTCTCTCTATATAATTACATGTAAAGGTTAAAAAAACGATTTGACAAACTTAAAAATTGATTGGAATTTCCTGGTTTCTAAGTGTAAAGTGCCTCACATGACTAGCTCAACCTAGCGTAGAAAAAAAAAAAACTAGCTCAAGCTTATAATAATTCAACCAATCTGATTAATCATGGGTATAGCCGTCTAGCGATAAGGTTTTGGCGTGTTATGAACATAATGTTTAATTAAGCTGACTAGTGTGTTTAGTTAATTTTATTTGTAACGTGCCTGACATGGATAGTTCATTTTTCCTTCTTTTTGGTTTAAGAATAGTTCAACGTAGAGAAAAAAACAAATCAACCGAAGCCAAAACAATATAATAGTTCATTTTCATATGATTAGGCATAGAATAGCGATAAGGTTTTTGCATAGGTGTAAGCTACACCGTGTAGCGATAAGGTTTTGGCTGTTTTAATTAAGCTGATTAGTGTGTTTAGATAAATTTTATTTGTAACGTGACTTAACATGAATAGTTCAAACTTTTTATTTTGTTTTAAGAATAGTTCAATGTGGACAAAAAAAAAATATCAACCGAAGCCAAGCCAACACAAAATAATAGTCCCTTCATTTAAATATGCGAAACTATTCTTGACTATATAAAGACTTAAAGAGGAGATGTGAAGTGTAAACTTGTAATAGAAGGAGAAAAAGAGTATGGAAGGAAAGGAGTCATCATGCGTTTACAAAAACCCAGACGCGCCAGTGGAGGCGCGTGTGAAAGACCTTCTCTCTCGTATGACTCTGCCGGAGAAGATCGGCCAGATGACTCAGATCGAACGAGTCGTCACTACTCACGCCGTCATTACAGATTTCTTCATCGGTATATACACAAAAACCACAGCCCATTTTGTTTCTCTGGTTTGGTCAACGAAAAATCAAATTTGAATTTGCTAAAAGTATGAATGGATTTGGGGTTTAAAGGTAGTGTACTGAACGGCGGAGGAAGTTGGCCGTTCGAGGACGCGAAGACGTCGGATTGGGCGGATATGATCGACGGCTACCAAAACGCTGCGTTAGCGTCGCGTTTGGGAATCCCGATAATCTACGGCATGGACGCCGTCCACGGCAACAACAACGTCTACGAAGCCACCATCTTCCCTCACAACATCGGCCTCGGAGCCACCAGGTTTGATCCCGATTCTCATTCTGAGCAGACTATAAAATTGGGCAGAAAGAGTCTGAGATTTGGGTTTATATGTGTTTATGCGGCTGGAAATGTAACTATAGGTCGTAAGGCTTCGATGATTCAAAAGGAGACTTGATTTGGGTCTTGTGACGTGTTGCTCCAATTAGATTGGAATCTAACCCTAGTAGTAACTGAAGAAGTGGTTTGTTAAATGTGATAACAATGGTAGTTCTTGTGGTATTTCAATAGAGACTCAGATTTGATCACAAGGATTGGGGCTGCTACTGCACTTGAAGTAAGGGCAAGTGGCGCTCACTGGGCGTTTGCTCCTTGCGTGGCCGTAAGTCCCTTGTAGATGTAAAATTTTACAAGGATTGTAAAAATGTCGAATGTGATAACTACCCCATGATTGATTCCACTGCTTCGGCTTCCTGGTGCTGAATTTCTCGTCGAACCAACCTCCTTACAACAATTAGGAGCTCGTGTGTTTGATTTTTTTGGTTAATCCAAGACCTCTTCGTCCTCTCTTTTCATGCAATGGATTAGGTGGTATATCTTTGAGAGTTTCTTGAAAAATATGTTTAATTTGGTATCTCTCATATCATAATGCCAAATAAGAGAAACAGTGTGTGTTTTACTTTGAGTATGGGTTGTGTTCAATACATGAGAATTTTCCTAATCCTTAGACTTCTATACAAAGAATTCCTAACAAGAAAAGCAAGGATATGTATGGGGAAAAAAGATAGTGAAAGAGATGTTGTTCTTTTGTTTTTCTGGCAGGCTTTGAGAGATCCGAGATGGGGGAGATCCTATGAGTGTTACAGTGAAGATACTGAAATTATATGTGAGCTTACATCGCTTGTCTCGGGCCTTCAAGGCGAGCCACCCGAAGAACACCCTAACGGTTACCCTTTTCTTGCAGGAAGGTATGTATATGGCTTGATATGTGTCTTTAATAATAGCTTTGATGTCATTTCTCATGGATTTGTTCACTATGTGATAGAAATAATGTGGTCGCGTGTGCAAAACACTTTGTTGGAGATGGTGGTACAGACAAGGGCACAAACGAAGGGAACACTATTGTGTCATACGAAGACTTGGAGAAAATACATCTTGCTCCATATCTGAACTGTCTGGCTCAGGGAGTCTCCACTGTTATGGCCTCTTACTCCAGTTGGAATGGAAGTAAACTCCACTCTGACTATTTCCTCTTAACAGAACTTCTCAAACAGAAACTCGGTTTCAAGGTCAGCCTAAAATTTGATTGAATATGAATTATCTGAATAAGCCAGATGTGTATGAATTGAGCGGGTTTCCTTTGCTCTTGTTTCCAGGGATTTATCATTTCAGACTGGGAAGCTTTGGACCGGCTTAGCGAGCCACAGGGTTCTAACTACCGCAACTGCGTCAAAATCTCAATTAATGCTGGAGTGGACATGGTAGCTTCTGAAACCTCTAGTTAATGATTTTCATTGTTTCAGATTAAGGAGTGAGCGAGGATTATTAAACTATGTTATTGCAGGTGATGGTGCCTTTCAAGTACGAACAGTTCATACATGACCTCACAGATCTGGTGGAGTCAGGGGAAGTACCGATTGCTCGGATTGATGACGCTGTTGAAAGAATACTCAGAGTGAAGTTTGTAGCTGGTCTTTTCGAACATCCTCTCACAGACCGGTCTTTATTGGGTACTGTTGGCTGCAAGGTGAGGTCTCTTGTACAGAATGCTATTAGACCAGAGTGCTGGGACCAGATCATGATTGACTCTATTTCTACGCCTGCAGGAACATAGAGAGTTGGGGCGTGAAGCGGTTAGAAAGTCTTTAGTTCTGCTAAAAAAGGGCAAAAATGTTGATAAACCGTTTCTGCCACTAGATCGCAATGCCAAGAGAATTCTAGTCACTGGAACGCACGCAGACGATCTTGGATATCAGTGCGGAGGATGGACAAAGGCATGGTTCGGTCTAAGCGGCAGGATCACAATCGGTAATGAAAGCAACTAATAATCGCAGAGGCTAGTAAATGTTGGAAATTTAATCGGTATGTATATGTTTTGGTCTGAAAATGCAGGCACAACGCTTTTGGACGCCATTAAAGCAACAGTTGGAGACAAAACTGAAGTGATCTACGAGAAAACTCCTTCGGAGGAAACCTTAGCCTCGAGTGAAGGATTCTCTTACGCCATTGTTGCAGTTGGGGAATCGCCCTATGCAGAGACCATGGGGGATAACTCGGAACTCATAATACCATTTAATGGTAGCGACATTGCAACCGCCGTTGCAGAGAAAATCCCGACTCTAATGATCTTGTTCTCAGGACGGCCTATGGTTCTTGAGCCGCCGGTTCTTGAAAAGACTGAGGCTCTGGTCGCTGCTTGGCTGCCTGGAAGCGAAGGGCAAGGAATGGCTGATGTCATTTTTGGAGATTATGACTTCGAGGGGAAGTTACCAGTGAGCTGGTTCAAAACCGTTGACCAGTTGCCGCTAAACGCTGTTGCCAATTCGTATGGCCCATTGTTTCCTCTTGGTTTTGGTCTCGGTTGCAATTCCGGCCAGAATTCAAACCCGGTTTAACTTCACCGGTCTTTGGTTGAAGATTGATCCATTTAATATTATTGAACAATAAACAATGGAGTTTGAGTGTGTTTGTGAGTGATACGAGTGTGTGTATCAATATGTATGTGCCTATGTGTATTGAGAATTTAAGCAAAACTATTCTTTTCTTTGTTCGTCATCATCTTACTTTATTGTTCGACAAGAAACTGTTCTACCATGGATTCTGGGATGGATCGCATAATGTAGTTATATAATTTAAAATTTTGGGAATATTGAGCTACTACATTATTTTAATCAAAAGGCTACAAAGTAAGAATTATTGGAGCGATAAATTAATTAATTACAAGCATTCGACAGTGGCGAAAGAGAAGTGGAGTGGCTGGACTTGTGAGAAGACGAAGAAGAATATGGTCGAGACGGAGGAGTCTTCATGCGTTTACAAGAACCCAGACGCGCCGGTGGAGGCGCGTGTGAAGGACCTTCTCTCTCGGATGACTCTGCCGGAGAAGATCGGTCAGATGACTCAGATCGAACGCACCGTCGCTTCTCCTCAAGTCATTATAGATTCTTTTATCGGTAAACACAACCACTCACCAGTTTTCTTGTTTTGCTCAACGAACAAACTTTCCATCTTCTTTCGAAAAATAAATATCATTTTGCAATTTTGGAGTACTTTACTATTCCTTTTTTCCGCTCCCGAGAAATAAATTTGCAATTTCAGTTTGTTTTTTTCCCGATTAATCCATATATCAGATTTTCTCGCTCTCCTACCTAAATTAGTAAGCTTTTATGAGTTTGATTTTACAGGCAGTGTACAGAGCGGCGCCGGGAGTTGGCCGTTCGAGGACGCGAAATCGTCGGATTGGGCGGATATGATCGATGGTTTTCAGCGTTCAGCGTTAGCGTCGCGTTTGGGTATCCCAATAATATACGGCACAGACGCTGTTCACGGCAACAACAACGTCTACGGCGCCACCGCCTTCCCCCACAACATTGGCCTCGGAGCCACCAGGTTCGATTAACCATTCTCTTCCACTTTGAGCAAACTTTAATTTCTGGAAAAGAGGGGAGAGAGAGACAGAGAGTGAGAGAGATTTCAATGTAATGGAGTTTAGATAATTTAAATGTTTGTCGGAAGTGCAACTATTGATTTTAAAGCTTTTGAATTTGATATAAAGTTTGAATCTTTTTGTTAAGTTTCAAACAAATTAGAATTTTTGTTTTGTTCATTTCCACAAGAACTTGAAATTTTAGGAGTTTCTGATCACACAGTAGTAGTAGCTGCAGTGGCTATGGTTAAAATCTGATTGTGTTTAAAGATCGGTTTATCTACCATGCTTGGTTGTTATTGATGTAATAAAACTCGTAGTTTTGTGTGGTAACTCGATAGAGATGCAGATTTGGTCAGAAGAATTGGAGCTGCAACAGCACTTGAAGTAAGGGCTAGTGGCGTTCACTGGACGTTTGCTCCATGTGTGGCCGTAAGTCCCTTATAGATTGTTAAAATATTGGAACAATGATTTGTAAATAATAAATAGTGAATGAGATGTTGTTTACTCACAGGTTTTGGGAGATCCGAGGTGGGGACGGTGCTATGAGAGTTATAGTGAAGCTGCCAAAATTGTTTGTGAGATGACTTCGCTTATCTCGGGCCTACAAGGCAACCCACCAGAAGAACACACTAACGGCTACCCTTTTCTTGCAGGAAGGTATGTATATGGCTTGATATGCGTCTTTAATAGCTTTGATGTCATTTTCTCATGGATTTGTTCACTTGGTGATAGAAACAACGTGGTCGCGTGTGCAAAACACTTTGTTGGAGATGGTGGTACCGATAAGGGCATAAGCGAAGGGAACACCATTGCATCATATGAAGAATTGGAGAGAATACATGTTGCTCCCTATCTGAATTGTATTGCTCAGGGAGTCTCTACCGTTATGGCTTCTTTTTCCAGTTGGAATGGAAGTAGACTTCATTCCGACTATTTCCTCTTAACAGAAGTTCTCAAACAGAAACTCGGCTTCAAGGTTGATTAATTGAGTATGAAAAACAATCTAAAATAGTTAGAGGTGTATGCAATTGAGCTCGTTTAATTTACTTTGGTTTTTTCTGTTGCCAGGGATTTGTAGTTTCAGACTGGGATGGTTTGGAGACGATTAGCGAGCCACAAGGTTCAAACTATCGTAACTGCGTCAAACTAGGAATTAATGCTGGAATCGACATGGTAGTGAATGATTTTCATCTGTCTCGGGATGATTGAAAGAGACGAAGATTGTTAATTAGTGTTATTTTGCAGGTGATGGTACCTTTCAAGTACCAACAGTTCATAGAAGACCTTACAGATCTGGTTGAGTCAGGGGAAGTAGCAATGGCTCGTGTCGATGATGCTGTTGAAAGAATACTCAGAGTGAAGTTTGTTGCAGGTCTCTTTGAACATCCTCTCACGGACCGATCTTTGTTGCCTACTGTTGGTTGCGAGGTTAGCTCTCTCTCTAGTTGCCACCACTATTGTAAAGATGTATGAGAGCATGGTTGAATCTGTTTTACACGACTGCAGGAACACAGAGAAGTGGCACGTGAAGCAGTTAGAAAGTCCTTAGTTTTGCTAAAGAATGGAAAAAATTCTGATAAGCCATTTATGCCGCTAGATCGTATGGCCGAGAGAATTCTAGTGGTTGGAATGCACGCAAACGATCTTGGAAATCAGTGTGGAGGATGGACAAAGACAAAATCCGGTCAAAGCGGCAGAATCACAATTGGTAGTAAAAGCAAATTCCAATTACAAACGCTAGAAGACGTTGTTGTCGGTTTGATGCGAATACTTATATATGTTTCTTGTTTTGAAATGCAGGCACAACGCTTTTGGATGCCATAAAACGAACAGTTGGAGACAAAACCGAAGTGATCTACGAGAAAACTCCATCGAAGGAAACCTTAGCCTTAGCTGATGGTTTCTCCTACGCCATTGTTGCAGTGGGAGAACCTCCCTATGCAGAGATGAAGGGAGATAACTCGGAACTCACAATTCCTTTTAACGGTAGCGACATTGCAACCGCGCTCGCAGAGAAAATTCCAACTCTAGTGATCTTGTTCTCCGGACGGCCTATGGTTCTTGAGCAGCCGGTTCTTGAAAAGACCGAGGCTTTGGTCGCTGCTTGGTTCCCTGGAACCGAAGGGCAAGGGATTGCTGACGTCATTTTTGGAGATTATGACTTCGAAGGGAAGTTACCAGTGAGCTGGTTCAAACGCGTTGACCAGTTGCCGCTAAATGCTGATGCCAATTCGTATGAACCATTGTTTCCTATTGGTTTTGGTCTCAATTGCAATTCCGGTTAAATGGTTTAGCTTAACTGGTCTGATTAAGGATCGGGTGAAAATAAATGAAATGATTAGGAAATACGATGAAATGTGTAGATTATGTACAATTCCGGTTAAGTGGTTTTCTACTCTTTCTTTTAACGGCTGACATGTTTAGTTCAACCAATTTTCTGTATTAATATAAGAAACATTTTAGTTTTAGGTATCATTACATACTAATGTTTAGCTCTCTTGATTATTAGGCTTTTACGTATTATGATTAAACTTATGACTAACAAATACAAAACAAGTCCAGAATTTTGTGGTCAGGTGGTAAAGAGACGAGCCTGGAACGCCAACACGTTTCAGGTTCGATCTATCTGCTGCGTGAAACTATAACACATTGTTTCTGGACACCTATACGGATATGTGCTTCTGCTTTCGGGTTCATTTGCATATCCGGAGAGAGGGTTTATCCGTGGGCTGTACCTCTTCCAGGGGATTAGTCTGGTTTTTCCATAAACCTGAAATTTATTTTGAGTTATAAAAAAATAAATAAATAAATAAATACAAAACAAACAGATTTAGTTAATCAAATGGGGTGGCAACTTTATTTTTAATAAATTAATTAAACATTTGGGTGGAGTGTCGAAATCAGTGTGCCACGTCTCCTCCGGCATTGCTAGATAAAGAGAAGACTCAGAAGTCAGAACTTGTGAGAAGAAGAGTAAGTAAGAGATATGGTAGGAAAGGAATCGTCATGCGTTTACAAGAACTCAGACGCGCCGGTGGAGGCGCGTGTGAAGGACCTTCTCTCTCGGATGAGTCTGCCGGAGAAGATCGGCCAGATGACTCAGATCGAACGCACCGTCGCTTCTCCCGCCGCCATTAAAGATTTCTTTATCGGTACACACATCCACACACCATTTTCTCTCTTCTTCATTTTGAACTTTGGTAAAACCAAAAATAATTGAAAAAGAATTTGCATTTTAGCTTTTTTCGATTATCGGAATATAATTTGTCAGATTTTCTCCTTTCTTTCTCTCTCTCTCTCTCTCTTACTAAAATTAGTAATTTTTATGGATTTGGGGGTTACAGGTAGTATACTAAACGCTGGAGGGAGTGCTCCGTTCGAGGACGCCAAGTCGTCGGATTGGGCGGATATGATCGATGGCTTTCAGCGTTCAGCGTTAGCGTCGCGTTTGGGAATTCCCATAATCTACGGCACAGACGCCGTTCATGGCAACAACAATGTCTACGGCGCCACCGTCTTCCTCCACAACATCGGCCTCGGAGCCACCAGGTGTTTTTCCCGATTACCATTCTCTTTCACTTTGAGGAGAGAGAGAGAGAGAAAGCTTTTGAATTCCACAATTAAGTAGTAGTTTTGGACTATTATATCGGTCTTGGCTGATTTGTTCTGTTTCTGTCTTTCTCTGATGAGCTTGCCTTGTGTGCTGGATTCAACCGAACCTACTTACCTGATTTGGGTCTAGTTTGAAATTCTGATTTTGCTTCAATCAGCTTCTGATCACACTTGCACTAGTAGTTGCAGACTTTGCAATGGCTGTGATGAGAATCCGATTGTGTTCAAGATAGGTGTTGAGTTTTGGTTGTTGTTAATGTGACAACACTCATTCGTTCATGTGGTAACTCGACAGAGACGCAGATTTGGTCAGAAGAATTGGAGCTGCAACAGCCCTTGAAGTAAGGGCAAGCGGTGCTCACTGGGCGTTTGCTCCCTGTGTGGCCGTAAGTCCCTTTTTGAAGGACATTTAACAAGGATATTGAACATAATCATTTGTCAATATCGAATGGGAAGTTGGTTCTTTTGACAGGTCTTGAGAGATCCGAGATGGGGACGATCCTATGAGAGTTATGGAGAAGATACTGGACTTGTCTCTAAGATGACTTCACTTGTCTCGGGCCTACAAGGCGAGCCACCTGAAGAACACCCAAATGGTTACCCTTTTGTTGCAGGAAGGTATCAAATAAACCACTACACTATGGCTTGATTTGGGGTCTTTAATAGGTTTGTTAACATATTCTCATGGAACCTTTACTGGGTGATAGCAACAACGTTGTCGCGTGCGCCAAACACTTTGTTGGAGATGGTGGTACCGACAAGGGCATAAACGAAGGGAACACCATTGCGTCATATGAGGACTTGGAGAAGATACATATTCCTCCATATCTAAATTGTCTTGCTCAGGGAGTCTCTACGGTTATGGCGTCTTACTCCAGTTGGAACGGGAGTAGACTCCACGCTGATTATTTCCTCCTTACAGAAGTTCTCAAGGAAAAACTTGGTTTCAAGGTTGGTGTAAATTTTTTTCTGAATTGAAACTCATGAAAAGTCTAAATAAGCTAAAGGTTTATTGAGCTAGTTTCCTTGTTTATGTTTACCAGGGATTTATAGTTTCAGACTGGGAAGGTTTGGACCGGCTTAGTGAGCCTTGGGGATCAAACTATCGCAACTGCATTAAAACTGCGGTTAATGCTGGAATAGACATGGTAGAGTCTGAAGCCCGTGTGCGAAATATTTCAGCTTAGCAAATGATATTCATCGTCTCGGATGATTGAAGGAGCGAAGATTAATGTATGTTATTGCAGGTGATGGTACCATTGAAGTACGAACAATTCATACAGGACATGACAGATCTGGTGGAGTCAGGGGAAATACTGATGTCTCGGGTCGATGATGCTGTTGAAAGGATACTCAGAGTGAAGTTTGTCGCTGGTCTCTTCGAACATCCTCTCTCAGACCGTTCTTTGTTGGGAACTGTTGGCTGCAAGGTGAGGTCTCTCGTACCGAGTACAGATGTATGAGAGCATGATTGACTCTGTTTCCATGCTTGCAGAAACATAGAGAACTTGCGCGTGAAGCAGTTAGAAAGTCGTTAGTTCTGTTAAAGAATGGGAAAAATGCTGATAAACCATTTCTGCCACTAGATCGCCACACCAAGAGAATTCTAGTCACTGGAACGCACGCAGATGATCTTGGATATCAGTGCGGAGGATGGACAAAGACATGGTTTGGTCTAAGCGGCAGGATCACAATCGGTAATTAAAGCGATTGAGTTATGGTTTGAAAAGGGACTCTAATTGGCCGAGATCCTGTCAAAATGTTAATCGGTATGTGTATATATTTGTCTGAAAATGCAGGCACTACGCTTTTGGACGCCATTAAAGTAGCAGTTGGAGACAAAACCGAAGTGATCTACGAGAAAACACCATCAAAAGAAACCTTAGCCTCGAGTGAAGGATTCTCTTACGCCATTGTTGCAGTGGGGGAATCGCCCTATGCAGAGGCTATCGGCGATAACTCAGAACTCATAATACCGTTTAACGGTAGCGATATTGTAACCGCAGTTGCAGGGAAAATCCCGACTCTTGTGATCTTGATCTCAGGACGACCTGTGGTTCTGGAGCCAACGGTTCTTGAAAAGACAGAGGCTCTTGTTGCTGCTTGGCTGCCTGGAACAGAAGGACAAGGAATGGCTGACGTCATTTTTGGAGATTATGACTTCGAGGGGAAGTTACCAGTGAGCTGGTTCAAACGCGTCGAGCAGTTGCCACTAAACTCTCGTGCCAATTCGTATGACCCATTGTTTCCTCTTGGTTTCGGTCTCAATTCAAAACCGGTGTAACTTCACCGGTCTGATTAAGGTACCATGTTATATCTAATGACATATTACAATGTCCTATTTGTATAAGCAAACAATTAGAAAAATTGTATATTGGATGTGCTATTAATACCACGGAACTAGACCAGCTTCTAGTTACAGCTCATTCTTCAGAAATCCAAACATTGCTATTTTACCTTCACTTATCTTTGGCATCCAATTTGCCAGCGACCGATCATATGGAGAAGATGGAGCTTGAGCAGGGAATGATTTTCACATAGTCGAAACTGTAAAGTATGAAACTTGATATATACACCGCTCATACACAGTCAATGCCTAGAACAGTTCTAAACAACAAAGTAGAGCTCTTGATTGATGGATCCATATCGAAATAGTTAGCTGAAACTAATTCTACATAAGCTATACGTACGGAATCTCAACTTTATTAACAGAATTGCAATAGGATATAAATTCACTTATCTATAGACCAAAGTAACAAATACACAAGTTGCTAATTTACAACAGAGTCTTCACGAGTTGACACAAATGTCAGATCAAACTAATTCATCAGTCTACTCTTCCCTGATTTGCTAGTCTTATGGGTCCTTACCGGAGTCAAATAGAATCTAAACAAACTGTTGTCAAGGTTTTCTTGGGCATATGTACCATCATTTGCTTTTCTCTGGTGAAGATGATGATTTTGTTTGCCCTCAATGCCATTAACCAATCCGTCGCACGAGCTTCTTCCAACCTCAACACTGTTAATAGATCCATGAAATAGTCCATCACACGAGCTTCTTCCACCTTCAAAGCCACTGACGATGTTAGCACCACTAACCACACCATCACAAGACTTTCTCGCGCTTACGCTGTAGCTTTTCAAAAGCTTCTCGCTAACACCACCATTGGTTTCTCCTTTAGCTACTCTCCTAAGCTTTAACAGAGAATCAGCCAAAGAACCCTCGATGGCATTTCCTTCAAGTTTCAAACTTTGCTCGGTTTTGATTTCGTTCTTCGTCTCGCTCTTCCTATGTATCAGTCCCCATAAGTTCCATCCCTTTGGCCATTTCTTTCGAGGTTTCTTTAACTCTACAGCTTCTTGCTTCCTCTCACCAGCAGCTATACAAATGTTGCCTTTAGAGCCTAAATCTATGCTCTCTGGTTTCTGATTCTTGATCGAATACCAGTTTGAATCCCTAAGTTCCTTCTCCGTAACCAATAACTTTGCACCATGAAACAAACCAACAGTTTCAGGTGATACCTTTGCGTTTGAGATAGCTTTCAATTCCTCAACCTCGAGCAATCCTTGTCTCTTGATCGAAATCGATCGATCAAAGCTTCTTCTCCGACGAGAATCCGAGTAATAGTTCCTCGTTTGAACTGTCCCACCTGGGCTCTTCTCTTCTTCGTCTTCTTCACCGCCTGGTTTTTTCTCCGGAAAGGTTTTAGTATCTTCCGTCACAGTGGACAATGGCGTCAGCTTGTGATATGTTTTCTCGACCAAGCATCCATCCCATGACGCCCTAGGTTTCTCGAACGAGATCCTACCTCCGTCGAGAGACAATCTAGGATCTATATCGCACGAGCGACGACCAATCACATTTCCGGCGAGTCTGGCATCTGATTTCTCGTCTTTTCTCTTGTCCTTCTGATGATTCAGTGACAAATTCTTTAGTTTCCTGCTAAATACCGACGCCATTTCCTTCAAATCTTTACCGTTATTCTTCTTAATTTGGTTTCCCCAATCCAGATCTATAAACTCCTTCATCGTCTTGTGCTCTCCACTTTCTCCATTGTCGATTTCTTCTTCAACGATCTTCCTCGGTTTCCCCTCATCAAAACCTTTAATATCTTCTCCGTCGTAGTAATCTTCCTCTTCTTCTTCCTCCTCTTTCAAATCCGGGACAAGAGGCTTCCGAATCGAGCTATCAAGCCGTTCTTCGTCATCATCGACGAACAGGTCTTGGAGAGAGCTCGCGCTTGACCTAGCGTCACACGATCTCCGTCGCGGCTGCTCCGAAATGGATGCGGCGGATGCGTTGCGAACGGAGTAGGATCGAATACGACGGAGTTCAGGGGTCTGAATGGCGGCTGGGGAAGAAGACTGAGCCTCAATGGTGACGAGGCGTTCACGGAGGCAGGAGGCGCAGAAACCGCTGGTGGGTTTAGCGGAAGGGTGACGGTGGCATAAGGAGGAGGAGCGACGGCGGTTGGTTTGCTTGAAGTGGGCCATGGCTTATAGGGAGGTTCGTTGATCGCTGCGGCGTGTGACTTTAGAGAGAGAGAGAGTGAAGTTGATTGGGTCAGTCCAGTTTCAGTATCTCGATGATAGTGTAGAGTGTAGACCCTCTAGGGTTAAATATGGAAATTCCACTTCCTTAAACCTCTTTTTCATTTTTCTTTTCTTTTCAGTATCCTACTTGTTTTTTGTTTTTAATAAATGAGACTGAATTATGTACAATGTTTGAAATATCAACTCTAGTTATATGTAATTTTTTAGAATGAACCTTTTCGATTTACTATCCTAATGTGAAAATAACAATATTATGTTGAAGAAGATTCGTAGAACTCAGTTTGATTCTTGATCTGAAAAGTATAAAGACCGTATATTTAAAATTAAGTTAATTATATGTAGAAACCACAAGTTTTAAGAGGTGTATCATTTAGCCATTCATGGGAAAGGGACCGTCGACATTTGGCAGCTTCTGTCTAGTGTCAACTCTTAGGATTCCCTTCCAAATAAATAGGTCAAAGTCAACCTTTTCTTCTTCATTTATTGGATATCATGTTCATCTTCATCGAAATGTTTTTTTTTTAATAATTCGATGATCGTTCGAGAGGTTAGTATAGTGGCACCTTATTATTCATCTTTTCAAACATCCTAAGTATTGTTCAGGCTATTTAATAACGAAAGAATAATATTAGTTTTAACTTTTTTCTTATATTAGAGTGTATAGTTGATTTGGTTTACTTTTGGTTTAGTCATTGTATAATTTGGTTATTTTCTGGTTTAGTTTTTGTATATAAACCTTTTTTTTGTCACTGTAATTAGTAAGTTGAGAGTTATAGAAAAAACCCGTTGGATATTTTATCTTCTTCTTCATCACAAATTTTTTCAACTCCCATTGTGAATCTCATTTGGTAAAATCTTATGTTTTTTTTTTTGTAGTCGATCAGAAATGTGTTCAAAATTTTTTATCTTAATGATGTAGTCAGATTTAGTATACCCCTAATTGTGTTTAGATTTTTCCAAGTGAGAAAACGCTATAATATTAGATACACACAAATATGTAGTTCTGCACTTCTGCTAAATAATTTTTTTTTTTGGGTTAAAGTTCTGCTAAATAAATATTTTGAATTAATAACCAATTTTAAAGGAATCTATAGAGAGTACGAGTGCAAATAAAGTGGACAACACGAGTAACATAGAGATTCGGAGCTACGACAAGTTCCCAAGAGAAGCGATGTGTTCTTCAAAAAACATAGTAAGTCCCGAAGACAAAACATTTTTTTACTATTAATCTGAACCTTTTCTTTTTGTCGACATTCGACATATACAGATTTACTGTAATTGTTCTCATTTTCTGATAAAAGATTGGAATCTCCCACGTGTTCCTTCCAGATACAGTGACCGTGACAGTTAATTTTTTTCATTTTTTTATCACTCAATGACATCAAGGCATACTGAGAGTAATCTATATAAAGAATAGTACTAACGCTGTAAAGACAAAATAAACAATGAATTTTTGTTCAAGATCTACATTTGTTTTACAAAATGTAAATTGTGTGATATAAAATGCAGGGATATTATTTGTATTTTTATCAACAATAAATTGGATTGGTTTGATCAAGTTTTGGTTTCACTTCCAATGTACCAAGGGCTGGTCTAATTTGTTTTTGTTTCTGTTTTCATATTAAAAAAATCCAGTTAACCTAATTAAAAACTCAGATCACTTTTCTATTTAGCTAAGATGGAATCACTCAGTCTGAACTGAATACGCTAATTTAAGAAAGTTTATTTTTAAATTGCAATATACTCAATTAATCCTGCTAGTTACGAAGCCCACAACATAAAAGGGCCTGTTAAAATATTAGTGGGCCCAAGACTGTACGTTGCGCTACTGTAATTACAGATATGCCATTCCCCCGCATCGCGCGATTTGGCTGTTGCAATCCGTAGACAGAGTCACAGAGCATCTTCTTCTTCGTCTTCTTCTTCTTCTTCTCTTACTGGAGTAAGTAAGCACTCAAAAGCTCCGATTGGTGAAAAATGTGTTACTCTCTCTCTTTACAATCTTCAATAGACTTCCACAATCGCAACCCCCTAAAAATCCATGAACATCGAGCAATCTTGACTTCGAACTTAGCTACACCGGGGTTTCCATCGTTGCCGGAGCGAGCTCGTCGGGGAAAGTTGTTTCTCTGCCCCGGGAGAGCCGTAGGCTCGTTGAGATTCGGCGGACGCGCTGCCGTTAAGCTATGTGGTATTCCGCGTCATCGATCAAGAGTGTCTTGCAGCGATGCTCGGCACGACGGGGAAGAGACGGCGGCGGCGGTGACGGCGCAGCCTGATTTTTCGGAATTTATAACGTCGGAGAGGGTGAAAGTGGTCTCGATGCTCGCGCTTGCCCTGGCGCTATGCAATGCGGACCGTGTTGTGATGTCCGTCGCGATTGTTCCTCTTTCCCTTTCTCGCGGATGGAGCAAGTCGTTTTCCGGTATCGTTCAGGTTATACTTCCAACATTTTCGATTTTTTTTTTATCTCCACAATTGGTTCATTCAAGAACACTGATAGATTGTACGGCGAAGTTAAGTGTTAAGTCTTTCCAACTGTCACCATTGTTCTCGTTCGTCTCATACTTTCTTGAATGCTTTTCTTGTAGTCATCGTTCCTATGGGGATACCTAATTTCACCAATAGCTGGCGGAACTTTGGTGGACCGCTATGGCGGTAAGGTAGTCATGGCGTGGGGCGTAGCTTTGTGGTCGTTGGCTACCTTTCTTACTCCTTGGGCTGCTGATACTTCTTTGTGGGCTCTGCTTGCTGCAAGAGCTATGGTTGGGGTTGCTGAAGGAGTGGCTCTTCCTTGCATGAACAACATGGTTGCCAGGTAGTGATATTTTGTTTCTCAGTACTGCTTACACACATGACTTTGAAATTTGTCAAACTTGTTACTGGAATGTATTGAGTTCATAGTGATAGTACTTTTGTTGTAGATGGTTTCCCCCAACAGAACGTTCTAGGGCTGTTGGCATCGCAATGGCGGGATTTCAGCTTGGGAATGTAGTTGGACTTATGCTGTCTCCTATTCTTATGTCTCAAGGCGGTATATATGGCCCATTTGTAATTTTTGGGTTATCGGGATTCCTCTGGATGCTCGTTTGGCTATCTGCTACGTCAAGTGCACCAGATCGACATCCTCAGATTACAAAGTCTGAACTTGAGTACATAAACCAGAAACAGAAAACATCTACTAGGGAGAACAGACGAAACACCACAAGCGTAATCCCTCCTTTTAGACGCCTACTCTCCAAGATGCCGACTTGGGCTGTTATAGTTGCAAATTCTATGCATAGCTGGGTATGTATAAAGATTCCCCTCAATTCAACTCTTTATTCATTCTTGTTACTGTGAGGAAATGTCTTGCTTTTCCTCGTAGAAGTGAAATTCATGTAACTGACTTTAAATGGCTTGCGTACAGGGTTTTTTTGTGCTTCTTTCATGGATGCCGATCTACTTCAATTCAGTAAGGCCCTAGCACTAACATATATTCTTGTTCTTTCTAGTCTTCATAAGTGATAACTTGTTGCAGGTATATCATGTAAACCTCAAACAAGCTGCTTGGTTTAGTGCTGTTCCATGGAGTATGATGGCTTTCACAGGATACATTGCTGGTTTTTGGTCGGACTTGTTGATACGGCGTGGTACAAGCATCACTATAACACGAAAAATCATGCAGGTTTGCAATTCCTGTGTCACGAGATTGCATTCAATCACAAGGTCTCTCGAACTGAAGAGTTCTGTACGCATATCAGAATGGTGTTCAAGTCTAATGCAATAAAATCTGGTGCATTTAACTTTCTTTTTTCTTACACTTTTGCTGACTGGGGGATTTCATTCCTTGTTTTGGCAGTCCATTGGTTTCATTGGTCCTGGGATTGCTCTCATTGGTCTAACCACAGCGAAACGTCCTTTAGTAGCATCTGCCTGGCTAAGTTTAGCCGTTGGGCTTAAATCATTCAGCCACTTGGGGTTTCTTATCAATCTTCAGGTAGCCAAGCGTGTGATTCATTCTTTGATCTACAAAT
Source organism: Kernera saxatilis (assembly GCA_900406395.1). Classification (NCBI taxonomy): domain Eukaryota; kingdom Viridiplantae; phylum Streptophyta; class Magnoliopsida; order Brassicales; family Brassicaceae; genus Kernera; species Kernera saxatilis. The sequence continues at coordinate 20,165 of OVAY01000473.1, forward strand.
CTTGAGTTTCTCTAACATTTATATCCTCTTGTTTCAGGAAATTGCTCCAGAATATTCCGGTGTTCTACATGGTACACTTTCTGATTCTCCATCAATAGACATTGGTTTCCCGAGTTCCTATTGGTTCATTAAACACAGATAGCTAATTTGTACCATCTGAGAAGGAATTGGCCTTAGATTCAATCAAAATTCTGTAGAGAATATGGAAACATTTTATCAAAAATCTTTCTGACCGTTTCCGCCTTGTTTTAGGAATGTGTCTTACTGCTGGAACACTGGCTGCAATAGTTGGCACAGTTGGAACTGGTTTCTTTGTAGAACTATTGGGCTCCTTCCAAGGATTCATCCTTCTTACCGCAGTTTTATATATCCTCTCTGCTCTCTTTTTCAACACATATTCAACCGGAGAAAGAGTCGATTTTGACACAACAGGTCCGTCCCATCTTTTATTATTCTCCGGGTTATGTTGTTTGATTCTCGTGTTCTGTTTCATTCATTTTGTAATGATTAAATTGTTCCAATATTTTGCATCATTCTAATGGTATGTATTGGTCTTTTGGCAGCTTGAAAGGACCACAAATCCACTTAATAGGTGGATCAGCTAGTAGAGAAGTTGCAACTCTAAATAGATTCAACTGCTTCTCTCCAAGTAAATATCAGGAAAAAAGGTATATCGGCCTTGTATAGATCCATTAGTAAAAATCTCTTACCTTCTTCTTTACTTCTGGTTCTCTCCTTGATAAATAAAAGAAAATGTACCACGTTTGCTATGTTCGAATGTTCACGAATAAAAGAAACGCGTGCAAATCACCAACTTATCCGATTTTGAGAAATTTTTCCAAAACAATTTATACATATTTATGATAGCTTAAGCATGAGTTGTATTATACACTTTATCAAAGATAAGGCTGTTTAGATATGTAACATTAAAATGAACAGAAAATCGTCAGGCGTATAGGTTGGCGATGGAATCCTGCAAAAACAATCCAAGTTTGGTGATACACCGGATAAGTTAAGCAAGAAAGTAGTTCTCATGGAAGCATGTTTGAAAAACGCTATGAAGGCACGAGCCTCGTCGGCTACACCTAGATTCCTAGGGACGACGAGAAAAGCTAATGAAAATTATGTTGCCTACTCTCTCTCCTTGTGTATGTTTGTTTTTGATGATTTTTGGGTTGGTTTGTTATGTGGTTGAATGTGGACACGGCGATTTTCATCAAGAATGATCACAACTAGATTCCAAAAAAAAGAAAAACAGATAAATAAAGATTATAGAAATTGAATCAATATTCAATAATATCTTAAGTTTGCACGGAAAGCAGAGAAAAAGTGAAGTTGATCCGTGATCTGGGACCTTGAGGTACGCGCACTTTCTTTGTTACACGTGTACCTCCGCCTCCGCCTGGTAATAAATTTCCACCTTAACTCCCTCCGTTACTGTATTGATACGTAAACGAGCCTCTATAATTTGATTTATTGAGATTGGTTTCCTTTTAATTTCTTTCGTTGCCAAAATGTTGAAATTATAATTCCACAATCTCCCCTTTCGATTCTTTTTTTTTTTGCCTCACTCTCCTTGTTACATCTAATTCCTTAAAATCATTAATTAATTAATTTATTTATTGATGCATTCGTTATCAATATTTATATTTCCTCTTATTATTTTTTAGAAAATGATTTATGGTCCCCAGTACGAATACAAGGGTGTTCTTTATAAGAAAATAATATTAAGGGTGTCGCTAACTAAAAAACAAATAGATGTGGGACCTCCTATGAGATATTTTCAGTAATGATACAAAGGCTCTTCGGAGCTTCCTCTCACACAAAAAAACTTCACTTCACTCTCTCTATCTTTTCTTGTGATCCTCACACTTTCAATCCTTTCTGCAAAAAAAAATAATAAAGAGTCAAATCGCCCAAACAAAAACAGTTACGTTTCTGTCAAATATCTTACACCGTTCTTTTTTAGTATATACTTTCCTTTCTTCAGCAGATTCTCCATAGTATCTTCTGCTTATAAGCTCTCAAGTGTCCGTTCATCTCTTCCAGATTCCGGTTTCGAAATTTGGTATTCGCTCGACAATCTTGTTTATTTTCTTTACTTGTTCCTCGCTTGATCATATTTCCAGGCTTAAGCTTTTTTCCCGATTTGTGATTTTTTTCCCTTTTACTCTTGAGATTTTCTGGGTTTTGGGCAAAATATTGTGAAATTGTTTTCAAACGTCGATTTCTTTCTGTGTAATTGTGTAAAGCATTATATATTTTAAATACTGTCGTTGTTTCAGAGAATTGGCGATGGCAAACGCCAATGGGAAGGCTGCGACTGGTTTTCCGGAGAAAATCTCGGAGAAGGCGAACCCGGAGGCCAATGAAGCTACCGAGATCGCCGGGAATATCATCTATCACGCCAAGTATAGTCCGCATTTCTCCCCTTTGAAGTTCGGGCCGGAGCAAGCTCTCTACGCCACGGCAGAGAGCCTTCGCGATCGTCTCATTCAGGTAATCACTGATTTCTGGACTTTTTTTCCGTTAAATTTCGTTCGATGAAGACGATTAATTTCGAGAAATGAATGTAGGAACATGAAGTAGATTTGGGTGTATGAACATGTGGTTGGATTCCAATTGGTTTTGCAGCTGCTTGAGTTATATTCATTTTCGCAAAGTTGATCCGAAAATATGTGTGTTCAGTGTTTGTGTATGTGTATATGTGTGGGTGCGAGTGATATGAACACGAGGATAAGATGGATTGTGAATCGTTTTGCAGCTGTGGAATGAGACTTATCTTCATTTTAACAAAGTTGATCCAAAACAAACCTACTACTTGTCAATGGAGTATCTCCAAGGTCGTGCTTTGACAAACGCGATTGGAAACTTGGATCTTCAAGGTCCATATGCTGATGCACTACGTAAGCTGGGTTATGAGCTTGAAGAGATAGCCGAGCAGGTATTTTTGAGTTACCATTTTCCTCTTTGAAGACTTGAGACATAGATAAATTATTTTTGATCTCTCCGTTGGAGATGTTTGAGCTTTTATGTCGTGAAATTGTAGGAGAAAGATGCAGCTCTGGGAAATGGTGGTTTGGGGAGACTCGCCTCGTGCTTCTTAGATTCGATGGCCACCCTAAATTTGCCTGCTTGGGGTTATGGTTTGAGGTACAGACATGGGTTGTTTAAGCAACTAATCACAAAAAAAGGTCAAGAAGAGGTTGCAGAGGACTGGCTTGAGGTGATGGTTATCAATGTGGTGATTTTAATAGATCGTTTCCTGAGACTTTAACTCATCCTCTTTTAATGTGAACTTGCAGAAGTTCAGCCCGTGGGAAATTGTCAGGCATGATGTAGTATTCCCTGTCAGATTTTTCGGCAATGTGCAGATAAATCCAGATGGATCGTAAGTGTTAGTGTTAGAACTTACATACTAAACATACGCCTGTACTTGAAATTTCTGTACATATATACACTAGTGAGTTTTGGTATGTGTTCTCTGAGTTTTCATTGAGCTTGATATTAACCATTTCAATGGATCAATTGACCAATTTGTAGGCGGAAGTGGGTAGGTGGTGATGTTGTACAAGCTCTTGCTTATGACGTGCCAATCCCAGGATATAAAACGAAGAACACGATCAGTCTCCGCCTCTGGGAAGCAAAAGCTAGAGCAGAAGATCTTGACCTTTTTCAGTTCAACGAAGGAGAATATGAATTGGCTGCACAGCTACATTCTCGAGCTCAACAGGTTATAAATCCTCATCTCTACATAAAGGTTCACCTTTTTTATTGCTCTGTGGCTTTTTGTTTCTCTGTAATAATGAATTTATTTATATGCAGATTTGCACTGTGTTATATCCAGGAGATGCTACCGAGAATGGGAAGCTATTACGGTTGAAACAGCAATTCTTTCTCTGCAGTGCTTCGCTGCAGGATATTATGTCAAGATTTAAAGAGAGGAACACCGGCGAAGGCAGCCGGGAATGGTCAGAGTTTCCAAGTAAAGTTGCTGTTCAAATGAATGACACACACCCAACTCTTGCAATCCCTGAGCTCATGCGATTGCTAATGGATGACAACGGTCTTGGATGGGATGAAGCTTGGGATGTGACATCAAGGTATTACATTTATGCATTTAACCACTCTTCTATGCTGACAAAAATTTCCACTTTTCTGTTGGGACTTACTTGTAAAGTTTACAGGACTGTTGCTTACACCAATCACACTGTCCTTCCTGAAGCCTTGGAGAAATGGTCACAATCTTTGATGTGGAAGCTTCTTCCTCGTCATATGGAGATCATCGAAGAAATTGATAAGAGGGTATTTTGCTGATCATTTTCAATATTTATTTCTGTATCTGTTGCAATAATAGGATTGTTACCTTTCTGCAGTTTGTGCAAACCATTCGCAACACACGTGTAGATCTCGAGGATAAGCTTTCAAGTTTGAGCATCTTAGATCACAATCCGCAGAAGCCAGTAGTTAGAATGGCTAACTTATGTGTTGTATCGTCGCATACTGTAAGTGACCCTCTTTCAAGTTTGAGCATCTTAGATCACAATACGCAGAAGCCATTTAGTCGTTTTTTGTTTTGTTTCAAGTGGTCATTATGGGGTTCTTTTGCAGGTGAATGGCGTTGCTCAGTTGCACAGTGATATCTTAAAGGCTGAGTTATTCGCAGACTATGTCTCTATTTGGCCAAACAAGTTTCAAAACAAGACTAATGGCATCACACCTCGAAGGTGGCTTCGTTTCTGCAGCCCTGAGCTCAGTGATATAATCACAAAGTGGTTGAAGACTGACAAATGGATCACCGATCTTGACCTACTAACTGGTCTTCGGCAGGTCTGATGTTTATTTATTTGAGAATCAACTCTGCAATGGGGTTTAATCTTGTCTTTCTAATGTTATTTTTTCTTCTGCTAGTTTGCGGACAATGAAGAACTCCAATCTGAGTGGGCTTCTGCAAAGGCGGCCAATAAGCAACGTTTGGCTCAGTATATAGAGCGTGTGACTGGTGTGAGTATTGATCCAAACAGCTTGTTTGACATACAAGTTAAGCGTATCCACGAATACAAGAGGCAGCTTATGAACATTCTTGGAGTAATATACAGATTCAAGAAACTAAAGGTATTGTTGGCTAAACCATCTATCTGGATTTGGTTTTAGTTGTGACCTTATGATTCTTGATATTTTTGGATGGGTTTCAGGGTTCTAAATTCTTAGTTGTGACGTTTTAACTCCGTTAAAAGTTATGGTAGATATTTAGAAAAGTCAAAAAGTTTAAGAGACTTCAGGATAGTCCCTTTCCTTTGGCAAAATTTTCCAAAACAGAAATCTTAAGTTTCCTATACGTTGCTTCCAGCCAAATCTCATAAAGCTTCATTGGCAGAATTTTATGCCTTAACCGAAGACAAATATTATATGAGGCCATATATGTATTTCTTGTGTGACCTTCTTCTCTGCAACTGAATGTTACAGGAGATGAAGCCTGAGGAAAGGAAGAAAACAGTTCCTCGTACTGTCATGATTGGGGGTAAAGCCTTTGCAACCTATACAAATGCAAAACGGATAGTGAAGCTAGTGAATGATGTGGGCGACGTTGTTAACAGCGATCCAGAGGTCAACGAATACCTGAAGGTAACATTGCCTGAGTCACCTTAGAAACGTTTTAGATGCAACTTAGAGGTGGGTAAGCATGAGGCTTGCTTGCTTGATAATGATTGCGTGCCTGAGATTGTTGATGATCTGTCAATATATTACACAAGTCTGTGTCTCTCAGGATGAACTTGATTTCTTCTGGTTAAGTCTAATGCTACTCAACACTCCTTTCCGAGAGTGAAGCGTTCTTGTTCACAAACGATTTGTTGTCGCTTACACTTGTCGTAGCCATGCAGATGCAAATGCAATGAATCACTGTTTCTCCTTTTATTTCTCTGAGCATAGGTTGAAGAAGTTCTAACTGGTTCTAACGGATTTGCCTCTCCAGGTGGTATTTGTTCCAAACTACAACGTCACTGTAGCAGAGGTGCTTATACCCGGAAGTGAGCTATCCCAACACATCAGCACAGCAGGCATGGAGGCAAGTGGTACCAGCAATATGAAATTCGCTCTCAACGGTTGCCTTATCATAGGGACCCTTGATGGGGCTAATGTTGAGATAAGAGAGGAGATTGGCGAAGAAAATTTCTTTCTTTTTGGTGCAACAGCCGATCAGGTCCCTCGACTGCGTAAAGAAAGAGAAGACGGACTGGTATGTCGCTCTCTCCTTTTCTCCCCTACAAAATTTTGGTCTTTTTGGACCAAATGCTAGCCACCGGAACATGAAGTGCATAACAATGAAATCACCATGCTTTGGTAGTTTCTCTGACATGAAACATTGTTGTGCCTTTCAAATTTATCAGTTCAAACCTGATCCTCGGTTCGAAGAGGCAAAGCAATTTGTCAAAAGTGGAGTGTTTGGGAGCTACGATTACGGTCCGCTCCTCGATTCTCTCGAGGGTAACACAGGTTATGGACGTGGTGATTACTTCCTGGTTGGGTATGACTTCCCCAGCTACATGGATGCTCAGGCCAAAGTTGATGAAGCTTACAAGTAAGTCCATCTCTTAAACCCCAACTTAACCATTCATAAGCTTTTTTTTGGTTAAGTTTCTGCAAAAGAATACTCAAGTTCTTCAATGTGAAAATGTTGTCATAATGTGTTGTGACAGGGACCGGAAGAGGTGGCTGAAGATGTCGATATTAAGCACAGCCGGATCAGGAAAGTTCAGCAGCGACCGAACAATAGCTCAGTATGCCAAAGAGATTTGGAACATTGAGGCCTGTTCTGTGCCCTAAGTCTTTGTAGCGCTCGCACAGGCCCTACCTTCCTTGCCAAGGCATCTCCACATCCGCACAGCTCGAAAGTCGTATTATATATATCTATATAGATCTCATAAGAATATAACCAAAATAAAATAAATGGTAAACCTTTTCGTATGTATATGTTCATGAATCCTGCTGTTTGCAATGTAATTTTGCTCAAGGAAAACGAGGTTCGATTAGTAAATATGAATGACTTTGGTATATTTGATTATTTTGTCTCATTTAACTCGTTCAGCTCAAATTAATCGTTATTGTTATACAGTGGTTTTTCACTCTCTTTACCCAAAAATTAATGTTGATTGGATATTTATTTTGTAATATATATATATAATATGTGAATTGTGGTTATTTAATTTACGCTTATAAACCGAACCGGACTGAGTTTCTGAAATGAAAACCAAACAAAAACTTATATGAAAATCTGATTCAGACCAACTTGTTTATAATCCAAACTAAAACCAAACAAAAACCAATATTATGAAGCTGAGGTGAACCGAACAGTCGAACTAATTATAATTTGACAACATTTAAAATTTTTTTAATCTAACGTCAAAAGTAGATTGAATAATATTCTTTTTTTCAAGAAAAGAAAGACTATTGGTTCTTCACATTATGAATTTTCCATAACTGTTGAAACCAATTGACTTTGATGTTTGGTATAACAATGATTAGCTCCTTCCACAACTTCCAGCTTGTGGTTTGGTATATCTATTTTCTTTTTGCATCCAAAATTGACAAAGAATGCAGGATCTTGACGGTTCATGGATCAGATAATCTCAATTGTTGGATCCGCCAAAAAGAAAGAAAACAAAAAAATCTCAATCGTTGGAAACAAATCACAATACATGAATTATTTAATGTTAAAAAAAAAAACGATGATTTATTGGCAAGTGGGCCTATTTCAGAGCCCATCAGAAATAAAGACAGCACACAGTTCTCGTTTGAAGCTGATAAACGGCACGGCGTTACGGAGCCGCAGAACCTCAATCGGAGAAAAGTGTTTCCTTTCACCGGACCCTTCCTCCCACAACGATCGCTGAGAACAGTACGGAACGAGACTGTGAGATAATGCGAAGTAGATTACGAATATAGAGCAAGCACAATGAACAGAGTCCAAGCAGGCAACGAGCTCGCCTTCCGGGTCGGATTCTCCGGTCATGATGCTCACCTCCGCGTCGAGCCTCTGTACACGGTGGAGGGCAGCGACGACGCCGTGAACTCCCTACCCGATTTCGTCTCTGTGAGTTTTCTGATTGCTATGATTTTTCGAGACTTATCCAGTTCCGGTTTTGAAAGTTATAAGAACTTGATCACGTCTTCAAAATTGGGTTCGCTTAGGCACTGATTTATGATGCAATTTGCTTCGTTTGGTAGCTGAATTAATTGATTTTGCTATATGAATATGTGTTTCTGTGCTTTTTACTGCGTATGTTGTTATTGTTGTTTGTTTGTGTATTTGCTCTTTTAAACGCACTACGTCTTCGAGTGATTTTACTTAGTGTTGCTCTCAATCCTAATGGTCAGAACTAGTTCTTACTGTGATTTTACTTAGGATTGAGACCATCTGGTTGCTTGATTAGGTGGAGTTAGTTAGTGTTGTATCAGGTTTTATGTGTGAAGAAAGGAAACACAAGTAGCCAAATTTCTGAAAAGTTTCATATGGTGAGAGGTACTCAAAACATTGTAGATTCTTGTTCAAATAGTACTTATCGGTTACATGGGTAACTCCAGTTTATTTTTCTATATAATGTATGCGATGTCGATGTGTTTTCAAATCTTATGAGACAAAGTCATGGTTATTAGTAGCTTTTTCTGATTTACGTTTTTCTATATGCTTGTTTCTCAGCCTCCTGCATTTGCCAAGGAAACAAAAGAATCAATAAAGAAACATATTGAGGAGAAATATCTCCTTCCGAGAATGGTACCGGATCAATTTTCTGCTGAAAAAGCTGGGAATCAGTGGGATTTTGATTGGTTTTCCAGGGTGAAGGTGCCCCTTCAACCTTCTTTGCCCAGATCAGTTGTGGTTCCGACTTGGGAGTTGCCATTCAGGCGTCCAAAAATGGATACTGAGAACGGAGCATGGGAGCCAAAATCAGTGGAGGTAACTCATTTCTTTTTCTTCAAATCACGAATTATCTTAAATAAACTAGTTCATTTAGACAGTGATTTTATCTGAGAGTCGGGAACTTTTTGGTGTGAGAATGGCCAGCTATTAGCTTTCTGTTTCTGATTCTAATTAGAGAAATGGATTGTCATTTCTTAGGTGGATTTATCAGAACAAATGTACGGAGATCAAGATTCTGGATTTTTTCCGCGAATGGTGGGACCTCCGAAGGATTTTCTGAGAGGAAGTGTCAATAATCGCCCTTTCCGTCCAGGTGGCTTGGAGGATTCACAGTCTTCAGAGAGAGTCCTTCCAGAAGGTGTGTGTAGTGGCCAATGGTTACAGGAATTGCTCAACGGGGGTCCTGCTCAGACCGTTCCTCCTAGTTTTAAGCAGAGTTTAGATCTCGGAGATCTGATGGTATCTTATCCTATGATATCACCATCTAATTATTTTTAACAAATTCATATATGATTCAGGTGTTTATTGATTCTTCCTGTTTTCCTTTTGTACTTTAAAGCCATATCCCCAAACGTGGAACGTTTATGAGGATCAGAGTTCACATGGAAACGCTTCAGATGAAAAGTCGGTCTGTAGATCAATGTCGTTGGTGTATGACATTATTTTACATTTAGTTGTGGGAATTAATTCTTTTTTACTGTCTTTGCATTGGTGATACTTTCCAGAGCAAGTTGTCTATTCAGTTTGACGATCTGTTAAAGATGGCTTGGGAAGAAGATGCTTTCTCCGAACTTGAGAAAGATGGTGTGTTTGATCAGTCATGTTCAATTTATTTAATCTTCACCTAGATTTAATTTTTTTCTGATAACCAAAACTGTCATGAAGATCACTCCGCTGGATCTGAGTCTCCAAAGGCAGAAGCTGAACCTGAAGCTAAATTGAGCAAAAGCAATGAAGCCAGCAAGGGACTAGAGACTGACGTCACTGTGCTAGATGAGATTTTGTCATCAGCAAAAACAGCAATATTGACGGAAGAGGCAATTACTGGGAACAGCGATAAACAACTACGGAAAGAGGTAAGAAAGTGGATTCTGCATCTTGAGATTTCATTTTCCCTACAATCAACATGATTTCTGGTGTGTTCTTCTTTTAGGGATGGGCCACTAAAGGAGATAGCCAAGACATTGCAGACCGGTTCTATGAGCTTGTTCCTGACATGGCGATGGAATTCCCTTTCGAATTGGACAACTTTCAGAAGGAGGTATTTCCCTTTAGTTTTTAGTTTGCGGATCTTTGAGGAACATGCTTATATATGTGAATTATTAGTAAATAAATGAGGATCTTATGTCTACAGGCCATCTTTTGTTTAGAAAAGGGAGAGTCTGTTTTTGTAGCAGCCCATACATCAGCGGGGAAGACAGTTGTTGCAGAGTATGCATTTGCTTTGGCCACCAAGGTAGAGAATTCTGAAGAACATCGATGGCATTCATATTATTAGATTATTTGTCCTGTTGGCTGATCAATTTTTTTCCCTCTGTTCAGCACTGTACACGAGCTGTTTATACTGCTCCAATTAAAACCATCAGCAACCAAAAATACAGAGACTTTTGTGGGAAGTTTGATGTAGGACTTCTCACAGGTGATGTTAGCATAAGGCCAGAGGCATCTTGTCTGATCATGACTACTGAAATATTAAGGTCAATGCTTTATCGTGGTGCTGATATCATACGTGATATAGAATGGGTAAAAGAACTTTCTGATGTTATACTTTCTTCTGAGTTTGATATTGCTCATATCGCTCCACTTCTAAGCAGCCCTTGTAGTTCTGTGTGAAATTTCAATCACGTTTCCTTGTTGTCGTTCCTATGACTGGCAGGTTATATTTGATGAAGTTCACTACGTCAATGATGTAGAGAGAGGGGTTGTTTGGGAAGAAGTCATCATCATGTTGCCAAGGCATATAAATTTTGTCCTCCTTTCTGCAACGGTAGTTATTAATGCTGTTATGTGCGCATGTTTCAGTTTCTAGCATTTATGGAGATATATATGGTTCAGTCTTTGAAAAAAAAAAAAAAAAATGGTTCAGGCATTATTCTCCATTCTATATTTTCCCATGTGCCTCTTAACTTATAACATGTATAACTAAAATTTTAATTTCTTGTAGGTCCCAAATACATTTGAATTTGCGGATTGGATTGGCCGCACAAAACAAAAAGAGATACGTGTTACGGGGTGAGATTTAATGAATCCTAATTGTGAATTTAAATGAATGATTGATGTGTTGAAGTTATTAATTTCATAATTTTATGGGTTTGTTATCAGCACGACAAAAAGACCAGTTCCCCTAGAGCACTGCCTATTTTATTCTGGAGAACTCTACAAAGTTTGTGAGAATGAAGTTTTTATACCTAAGGGGATAAAGGATGCTAAAGATTCACACAGGAAGAAAAATTCAAATCCAGTTAGTGTCGCTCCTAAACAGCACACAGGATCTTCAGCTCATCAAGATGGGAACAAATCTCAGAAACATGAAGCTCATTCTCGTGGCAAGCAGAATAAGCACTCAAATGTAAAAGATATGGGAAAATCCTCTTACAGTGGTAACAGCCAGAACAATGGGGCATTTAGACGATCAGCAGCTTCGAATTGGTTGATGCTTATCAAAAAGCTCTCAAAAATGTCCCTATTACCTGTATGGTAGATGTGGCTTTTGTTTCCCCCTATGGTTATGAGATTTATACTCTATCTTATGTGTAGGCCATTCTGGTCTTTGTGTCTAACCTTTTAATTTTTCGTTTCTCATATTAGGTGGTTGTCTTCTGTTTCTCAAAGAATTATTGCGATAGGTGCGCTGACGCTTTGACTGGGACTGACCTCACTAATAGTTCTGAGAAAAGCGAAATCCGTGTCTTTTGTAATAAAGCTTTTTCGAGATTAAAAGGGTCTGATCGGAATTTACCTCAGGTTGGCTATCTTAAGAATTCTTGTTTTCTCACATATTAAATTTAAAGAGGTGCTTGATCTCGTACTCATGAACTGTGGGGGGACACATTTCAAAGGTCCTCAGAGTCCAAAGCTTACTTCATAGAGGAATTGGTGTTCATCATGCTGGGCTGCTTCCAATAGTAAAGGAAGTTGTTGAAATGCTTTTTTGCCGTGGTGTTATTAAGGTATGCTTAAACACTCAGGAACTCACTTCTTGTTCTATTATTTGAGCTACACCATAGATACAATGCTGGAGTTAATAGTTTTCTATGCTTCTGGTTCCTGCCTTATGCACATCTCATTACCACGTTTTTGTTGTCCTCCGAATCTCTTCAGGTAATCTATTGTTTGTAATCTTTCTGCAGGTGCTATTTTCAACGGAGACATTTGCCATGGGCGTTAATGCTCCGGCCAGAACGGTGAGGCTATTCTGATTTTGTTTCTGATATCAATTCAGTGTTACAATGTTTAGTAGGTTATAATTTACGTATAGGTATCTTGTCATATCATGTGTTAATGGGGGACGAACTAAAGGTTAATGCGGAGTTGTTGATAACTTCATTCCAAGTTATTGTCTCCAGTGTTTAGGAATGTTTTATAACAAGTGTGGGTATTCTGGTAAGCATATTATTCATATTTCCTCTATGAAGTTAACTTACTTTTCCACGATATTCCCTACAGGTCGTTTTTGATGCTTTGAGGAAGTTTGATGGCAAGGAATTTAGACAATTGCTTCCTGGGGAGTACACTCAAATGGCAGGGCGTGCTGGCAGAAGAGGACTTGACAAAACTGGCACAGTTGTTGTCATGTGTCGCGATGAAGTTCCAGATGAGAGTGACCTGAGGCGTATAATTGTTGGAAGCGCAACAAGACTAGAATCTCAGTTCCGACTAACCTACATAATGATTCTCCATCTCTTACGTGTTGAAGAATTGAAGGTATCTTAATGTCTGGACCATTGATCTGCCATCTCAAATAGTTGCATGCCTGCAGCATGTGTTTTGCTACCAAGCCTTTCTCTGGGATTTTTCTGATGGTTGTTATTGTAAGGTGGAGGACATGCTGAAAAGAAGTTTTGCTGAATTCCATGCCCAGAAGAAACTGCCCGAGAAACAACAGCTTCTCATGCTGAAACGTTCTCTACCAGTCAAAACTATCGAGTAAGGCCAAACCCTTATTCCACGGGTATTTGAAAGAGGCAAAACTACAGAATTTTTATACTTCGATAGATAGCACAGATTTTGTAGTCTCCGTAGAGTTGTAAAAAGAAAACCAATTATGCTATCGTTTTGTTTGTGTTACCTCTGTATTCAACTTCTCCATATGATTTTACGGATTAACCTATTGCTTTGTGCGTCCAGATGTATTAAAGGTGAACCGGCAATTGAAGATTACTATGAGATGTATATGGAAGCAAACGAATGTAACACCAAAATGTCGGAAGCAGTCATGCAGTCTCCTTATGCCCTGCAATATCTTGTACCAGGAAGAGTAGTGGTCATGAAATCTGGAACGGTGAGACCTTTGTCTCCACCTCTCTTTTCTCTGGTTCATAAATTGATTGCTCATGTGTAATTTTACAGGGCGTAGACAATTTACTCGGAGTCGTTCTAAAGGGACCTTCCAGCACTAACAAACAATATGTTGTTTTGGTGATAAAATCTGAAATACCGTCACCAGAGCAAACTATGGTCAGCATTGGCAAGAAAAGCTCGGAACCCTCTCAAGGTTATTTTATTGCACCCAAATCAAAACGTGGTTTTGAAGATGAATTTTATTCGAAGGCGAGCTCTCGTAAAGGTTCCGGTTTGATCAAGATAGAGCTCCCGTACCTTGGAGCCGCTGCTGGTGTAGGGTATGAGGTTAATGGGTTTGATAACAAAGAATTCTTGTGCATATGCGCTAGCAAGATAAAGATTGATCAGGTGCGTCTACTCGAGGATGGGAACAAGGCAGCTTTTTCTCAGACGGTTCAACAGCTTTTGGATCTGAAATCAGATGGAAACAAGTATCCTCCTGCTCTAGACCCAATTAAAGGTTCTTCAACTAAATTCTAGCCCCATATCATTGTTTCCTGGCTGCAAATTCATTTCTCTCATAGATTCATTTCATGATTCTATTTCAGATTTGAAGCTGAAAGATGCTGAGCTTGTGGAGACGTACTATAAATGGACCAGCCTATTACAAAAGATGTCCATGAATAAGTGCCACGGTTGTGTCAAGTTGGAAGAGCACATGAAGCTAGCTAGGGAGATTAAGAAGCATAAGAACGATCTCAAAGATCTCGAATTTCAAATGTCCGATGAAGCTCTATTACAGATGCCCGCGTTTCAGGGCCGGGTAAGATCAAATTAGAAAGTTCACATGCATCTTTGTTTCTTCTTTATGTATGATGAATTTGGGTAACATATAGAGCTCTAAATCTTCTTGCAGATCGATGTTCTGAAGAAAATAGGGTGTATAGATGATGACCTTGTTGTCCAAATCAAAGGCCGTGTGGCTTGCGAGATGAATTCTGGGGAAGAATTGATTTGTACAGTGTGTCTTTTTGAGAATCAATTCGAAGAACTGGAACCAGAAGAAGCAGTGGCTATAATGTCTGCCTTTGTCTTCCAACAGAAAAACACTTCGGCGCCAACACTGACTCCGAAGCTGGCTAAGGCTAAACAAAGGTTGGTTACGAATCACACTCTTTCCCTTGTCATAATTACACACAAGTAATTAATCTCTCATATGATATGATCAATTTAGTTAATGACTCTCTTTTGGACAGACTCTATGATACAGCAATCAGACTTGGTGAGCTTCAAGCTCATTACAACTTACAAATAGACCCTGAAGAATATGCCCAGGAGAATCTCAAGTTTGGTCTCGTCGAAGTCGTCTATGAGTGGGCAAAGGTTTGTAACCAGAGAGAAATCTTTCTTGATATTACATTGGGCGATTGAACAAATTGTATGGTTGATGTTTGCAGGGGACTCCATTTGCAGAGATCTGTGAACTGACGGATGTCCCAGAAGGTCTGATAGTTCGAACGATTGTGAGATTGGACGAGACGTGTCGCGAGTTCAAGAACGCAGCTGCCATTATGGGGAACTCAGCTTTACACAAGAAAATGGAATCGGCTTCAAATGCTATAAAACGTGACATCGTCTTTGCGGCTAGTCTGTATGTGACTGGAGTGTAAGATTTGTTGATTTATATGAGAACTGACCACACAACATGCTCTCGTCAATTAAATTTTGTTACATAATGTTTCCAAATCCTATTCGAATGAGATTTACTTTTTTAATGATTGACCTAGCTACTCATATTCCTTTTTTATTATTTATCTTCTTTGAGATCTAAATTATTTACAAAAAAATTATATAAAAATGCCATAAAATTTGAATTTACCAAGAATTCTCATAAAAAAAGTTTTCCTTTTTGATAAACTTTAATTTTAGAATTAGCATATAATGTTCATATAATGTTACCAAGAATTCTGTCTAACCAGAATTGATAGGCGTCGTCGTTGTCTTATAAGCGAAAATTCTGATGGACTCTT
Organism: Kernera saxatilis; assembly: GCA_900406395.1. Taxonomy (NCBI): domain Eukaryota; kingdom Viridiplantae; phylum Streptophyta; class Magnoliopsida; order Brassicales; family Brassicaceae; genus Kernera; species Kernera saxatilis. The sequence continues at coordinate 35,618 of OVAY01000473.1, forward strand.
CAGGAAGCAATCAGAAGACATCACAAGTCATCGACATGGAGAAGGCCAAAGGGTAAGCAAAATCAATCCATTGATCTTTCGGTTTTGCATGCTTCAGAGCTCATCGTTGCCTCTTTAACCAAATTGTTGGTGAAATAGATTGCCCAGGTCCCCAATCGGAAACTAATGGAAAGTCAGATTCTAGCGCAGGTTGCCCTGATCAGGAAGCATGTTCCTCTGCTCCTAAGGGACCTGACCCAGGTTCGATTCCAAGACACAAAAAGATTTGTTTTCGTCTCTTACTCACTTGGTGCTGACTAAATTTTGTTTCTTTTCTTCAGATTTGGTTGCTATAGCTGAAAGAATGGCTACCGTGAAGCACAAGATTCTGGTTTTCTCTTGCAAAGGTGGTGTTGGTAAGAGCACTTTCTCAGCTCAGCTTTCGTTTGCCCTGGCAGCCATGGACCATCAAGTAGGCCTCATGGACATAGATCTATGCGGGCCAAGCATCCCTAGAATGTTCGGCCTCCAAGGACACGACTTTTACTAGAGCAACTTCGGATGGTCCCCGGTTTATGTGGAAGACAACCTCGGTGTCATGTCCGTAGGTCTTATGATCCCCCCCAACTCTGATCATGAACCTGCCATCTGGAGAGGTCCACGCAAGAACGGTCTCATCAAAAACTTCTTGAAAGACGTTTACTGGGGAGAGATCGATTTCCTTGTGGTTGATACCCCACCAGGAACCTCAGACGAACACATCACCCTCGTCCAGTGCCTTGAAGGCACGGGGATCGACGGTGCTATCATTGACACCACCCCTCAGGAAGTCTCCTTGTTAGATGTCAGAAAAGGAGTGACCTTTTGCAAGAAAGTTGGAGTCCCTGTGCTAGGAGTTGTAGAGAACATGAGCGGTTTATCTCAACCCTTGACGGATCTCAAGTTCATGAAGACCGGCACCTCCATCGACGTGACCCAAGACATGATCTCTTGCATAGAGAGAATGCTCCAGAGCTTCTCGATGTGGTGGCTTGCAGCCAAGGGTGCAGAGAGAATGTGTCAGGAAATGGGAGTGCCGTTTCTCGGGAAAGTTCCTTTGGATCCACAGCTTTGCAGAGCAGCCGAACAAGGTAAGTCATGCTTTGAGGATAACAAGTGTTCTGTTAGCTCACCCGCGCTTAAGAGCATCATACAGAAACTCGTTGCTTCAATAAAGATGAAGGAAGACCTTTGTGGACAAGAAGATGAAGAAACTCCCTAGTTTTGATACAAAAGTTAAAAAAAAAAAAGTATATTTTTTACTAAAAATGAATTTTCAAAATTTTGTTTTCCCGTTTCACAAATTTTAGGAGATTCTTGACCCAAATTTTTTCGTCAAAGCTTAGACATTTAGACTTTTAGTGACCATTTTTTTTTGCATTTATGGGACTAGTAACAAAAGTCATTTATATTCGTCTTCAAAATAGCAAATATCATCCAAACTTTTCGCAAGAATACCATGCATGATAGAAATTCTATCAGCAAAAGAACCATACCTTAATTTTTATCATGAATCATAGGAAGTAGAAATGATGTTAATATGTGAAAATTTCATCAAGATATCTTTTAAAAACATACACACAACTTCAAAATCAGAATGATAGCTAAAAAGATTCATGGACAAATTAAACTATGAAACACCATATCTGGTGAAGATTGCCATCAGCTCAGGCACTAGCTTGTCGTGCTTCATCACGTACCTGTTCAAGAACTCCTGATCAGTACACACCAAGACAGATGAAATTGGAGGGTTTACACTTCCGATCAATCCTTTTGACATGAGAGCTTTGATTACGTTACACCTCGGTAAACTCCTCTTCTCCAGGCTATATCCAAGAACCGCAGGGATCAAAACCACAACCTCGCGTGGCCAATTCATCTTCTTCACCAGAAACTCAAACTTCTTCTTCACCAGCTCTGCAGAATATGCAAAGCACTGAGGAAACCGCTTGACTATCATCTTGAACTCATCTCTGCTAAATCCTAAGCCTAGAAACGTTTCAATGGAGTCCAATATCTTCTGTTCTGAAACACGTATGCATTGTGGACGCGCCTTCAACACCGAAAGGACCTCTTCCTCGACCAGACCACACTTTTTCAGGGTTGCAAACGTTAGAGCTATCTTCTTCTCCGAGAATTTCAGAAAGAAAGGCCACTTCTTGAAAATTGCCCATATATCAACTTCACTAAAGCCTAACTTTTTATAGACATTTACTTTTTCTTCCATCGTTTTCTCGCTCATTTCGTAGACAACGTGCAGAGCTTCCACAAAGTTTGGCTTGGTAGGATCAAAACCCATGTCAACTACTTTCTTGAGGGTTTCTTCGAATTTTTCTTTTCCACAAACAGGTTGGGCATCGGAGATGAGCAAAGGGAATAACAACTTCTGAGGCACACCCAACTCTCTCAAAACCGATACATTTCGGATTTTATTCCCAGGCTTACCCTCTGGCCAAGAATGACATAACTTTTCGGATTTGGAACTCTTACCCTCGTGCATAAGGTCTTTGACGAAATCATAGTATAAGCTGATACATTTTTCCCCTTTCTTTTCCAAGATTTTTGGAACTTTTGTAACAATGTCTGTGAGCTCAGAGCTTGAAGCTCCTTTGGACTGCAGAATCTGAAGCTTGGGACGAATAGAGGTCTCAGCATCTGCTATGAGTAATCGTGGGTAAGTCCTTATGATTCTGGAGATCTGATAATCTTCGAACCCATAACTTCTGAGAAGATTCAGAACAGAATCCGGATTTTCCTTGTCCTCGAAGCTGACTCTTCCTGAGATCGATTCTGCGAGTTTCTTCGTTAAACCCAATGATTCAACGAGATAAGAGACAGTGAAAGTGCTTCCTTGAGGGCTCACATCTGCAACATTTGCAGAGGTGAACGAGTTGGAAAAAGCAAATGCATTTTGCAAAAGATTCACCGAAACGCTCACATTAAGCCATTTCTGCAACTCCACCGACCTCCTTCCACGGAGTATCAGAGAAAACATGACAAGGAAAATGGAAAATGACAAGAATTGGCGAGGAAGAATACGAAATTAGGGTTTTTGAGGAAGAAGAATCATAACTTCTCCTCTTCTATGGCATATATTGACAATTGGGCTAATGGGCCTATTAAAAATGAATTAGTAAAGCCCATTATAAATTGTCAGAATTTTGCAAGTTTAGGATGGAGGGAAATTTTGGCGCCACTCACTCACCAAGGGAATGTCTACATTAATGGCGGAACTGCGTCGTCTCTTCTTCACAACAAATCATCCTCAATTGAAATTAGGGTTCCTCTGCAACTCCCAGAGCTTGCGGTTTTATACACATCGTCTTCCATTTCCAACAATGGCCTGCGTCGAGACGAAGAACAACAGTCCTGAAGTCAAAGAACCGTTGCCCAAACTTCAGAAGCTCGACCGAAACGGAATCCATGGCGATTCTGAACCATTCTTCAAAGTGAAGAAACTCTCGGAGAAAGCTGTTTTGCCTACGAGAGGTTCGTCTCTCTCTGCTGGATACGATCTCTCCAGTGCGGTCGACTCGAAAGTTCCGGCGAGAGGCAAGGCGCTTATCCCAACGGATCTCAGCGTCGCCGTCCCCGAAGGAACCTACGCGAGAATCGCGCCGAGATCTGGTCTCGCCTGGAAACACTCGATCGATGTCGGAGCAGGAGTGATTGACGCCGATTACAGAGGACCGGTTGGTGTGATTTTGTTCAATCACTCGGATGTTGATTTCGAGGTGAAGCTGGGAGATCGAATCGCGCAGCTGATAATCGAGAAGATCGTGACGCCTGAAGTCATGGAGGTTGAAGATTTGGATTCTACTGTTCGTGGTGAAGGAGGTTTCGGGTCTACTGGTGTCTAAGTTTCTTATCGTCTTCTTCGTTTAAACTATGAGTTTCTAAGTATAGATCTAGGGTTATTTCGTCGAACAGATTGTGGGCATGACTGTAATATCTCTTGCATCATCTTCAGACTTTAAATCAAGATCTTTTTCACCATATTACAAGTTTGAATAACTCAAAACAAAAAAACAACTTCTCACTGTTGGTTCGTGCAAAACAAATCAATTTCAAGAAAAAAAAAACAAAAAAAGAAGAGAAGAGAAGAGAAGGCTTCACAAAAACTAAGCCACACCAAAAACGGAGCTCTTTCTAATGGAGTCTTAACAAAATCAAAAGCAAACAGAGACAGTGGATTAACAAAAACATAACCACTGACCCATTTTTTAATATTCACAAAATGAGACTCACAGAGTCTCTCTCAAGCGAATTTAGGCTTAGGCAAGGCTGAGCCTACGGTGTTGCTGCTGCTGCCGCCGTGGTGGTGGATTGACGCGAATATCTGAGTCCAGTAATTAGGACCTTTCTTTAGCTCTGGACAGATCTGGCTCGGCATAAGATTGAGTCTTCCTTCGCTTTTCAGAGACTTCTCAAACTGTTCCAACACTTTCACAATCTGCCAGAACTCTGGTCTCTTGTCTGTTTGCAACGACCAACATTGCTCAATCAGCTCTTTCATGGCCGCTGGACACTCCTGCGGTATAACCGGTCTAGTGTTCTGGCCAATATTAACACAAAATTCCAAAAAATTTTGAGCTCTTTTATGGTTAAACTGAACAATAATGCTCTAACAAACAAGTCAACAGATTTCCTCTGTTCATAATCATATCCTAAGTTAGGCGAAATCAACCGAAATTCTCAAACTTTTTCGATCTGTGCAAGATCACAACCATGAAATAAGGAGGAGATGCAAAATGTTTTACCTTATTCACGACTGCGAAAGCAACTTGGACAGGAGTCAACTCCTCATATGGGACTGCTCCAGCTACCATTTCCCATAAAAGAAGCCCAAAACTATAAACATCGGACTTCCGTCCATGTGGTCTCCGTCTTATCACTTCAGGTGCCATCCACCTGAATGTTCCTGTGTTATCCCCCAAATTTTCACAGTACTCCTCTTCACACGCTATGCCAAAGTCAGCAATCTTCAAGTTAAAGTCTTTGCCAATCAACACATTTTCTGGCTTAAGATCCCGATGAACTATCTTTCTTGAGTGAATATATTCCATTCCTCTTGCAATATCTAGACCAAACTTGATTAGCTGTTGCAAAGGAAGGGATTTCTGCTCGAGCTTGTGCAGATATGATCTTAAAGACCCTTGAGGTAAATACTCCGTGATGATACAATTTCCAGTATTCACTCCCACAAACTGTTTTAGGACATCATCAATCAGCGAATAAAAGTCAAACAAACCATAGTCTTGATTTTTAAGGAGAGTTGGAAGATGTGTTTTTCAATTTCCAACAATGAAGATTAAGCACACCAAATAAATCATTCATAGAGCCTAACCTACATAATATAACATAATATAAATTACCTTAACAACATTTGGATGGCTTAGTCGAGATAAGAGAGTGGCTTCCTTGGTAAACTGTTTTTCCAAACGAGCTCCCAAGAATATATCTTCGCTATTATCAGGAGCTGTAGTAATCTTCAGAGCAACAGCTTTGCCTTTGTATTCTCCATGGTAAAGTTGGCTATGTTTCCCATGTGCAAACTGATCCCCACGGGACACCTTAGACGTATCAATGAGGTATTCTTCAAGCGCTCCCATAGCACTTACTCTAGAACCTCCATAATCAAAAGACTTTGAAGATCTCTTCTCTTTCTTGCTCTTCGCCCTCTCTTGAATTTTCAGCGTACCAAGATCCCTGATAGGACCCGAGTGTGATAGAGGCCGTAGATTGAACGATAGTTTCTCAGAGGAATCTTTGCGGGAAAGCTTCGCCTTCATTCCCTTCTCTGGATCCATTCTTCTAGGATGTGGAGTAGAAAATCTCTTGATATCAGACTTTGCTTCCTTAAAAGAATCAGGGAGAGCCATCTTAGGCGACGGAGAAACAGACCTCTTTTTGTTGGTGACTGGGTTTCTCTGTATTTCAGAACCAACAACAGATCTACCACCATTCAAACCCGATGGCTGCTGTGAATTTCCTACAAGTGACTTCAGATCCGATGATGAACTCACTGGCATTCTTTTCAATCCAGAAGCCCTCTCTCTGTTTATTGTAAAAGGCATAGATTCACAGCTTGGCATAATCATACGATAACAAACAGTATGAGAAAAATTAGCCCTCCTGATCCAAGAAGTAGCCTCTCCATCCATGTCTAACCCCCAAAAACAAGTTACTAGAAGCTCAAAAAATACTAAAAAGAATCACAATTCTCAGTTTTTCTCGACGTAGTATAATCAAGCGAACCCGTGAATACGAATAAGATGACTAGTAATCTCCAACAACCTCGTCTTCACAGAAACCATAGTTCCTTCAGATCCATTGAAACAACATCTATCCTCCTCAACCATTAATCCACAACTCTAGAATCAAAAACAAAAAAAAAAAGAGTCTCCCTACGAATACAATACTGAAAAAGCCTTTAAATCCAAATTCCCCGCCTAGAGTGTTGAACACATCATCCAAATCGCCGGAAAAAATCCTGTATTACACCAGCATCTATTTGCCCTTTCCTGATTAAAAATCAACCAAATCACGTATTAAGAACAACAAATATTAAGAAACGACTTATTTCATCAACGAATCAAACAAAACACAAACAAAGAAAAAAAATCCAGAACGTACCTGAGCGTGAAGCTGAGAGAAACAGGAATCAGGAGAACTCAGAATCCGGCGAGTGGATTGCGTGCGAAGAGAAAATAGACGGAGAAATTGGAAGAAGCTACAATGGGAATAGAACAAGGCGATTCGAATTCACGACTTTTTCTGAAGGAAACGAAACCCAAAGGGTCTTGAGGCTTTTATATACTATTAATTAAAGTTTCCAGAAATAAAAAATCGAAAGACATTTTCTCCGTAATTTGGTCAAAGACGAAAACACGGACGAGCGTAAAACAATGCAAACGATGTCGTTTTAGGATATTAGTCAACGTCGCCGATATGCTTGCTACATTCTGTTTTGAATCATTATTTTATAAATTTAAACTTCGTATAGTAAAACAAGAAGCGTCTGTAGTCCAACGGTTAGGATAATTGCCTTCCAAGCAATAGACCCGGGTTCGACTCCCGGCAGACGCATTTTTAAAGTGTTTTTTGAATATCCTTTTCATGTAAGGCCGGAATTTGTTGGGCTTCAAGACCCAATAGCACAGTGATTTGAATAAATTTACACGTCTTTTTGGATTTTTTAGACCATCTTTTGTTACAGCCTCATTAGTTGAATTGATTATTGTAACGCATCTTATTGTGTACGCATCTTACTATAAGCCCAGTGAAACTTTTAAACTAATGAGGCTGTAATAACCTATGGCACCAACTTTTGTTACAGCCTCATTAGTTTAAAAGTTACAATAATCTCTCACAAATTATACGATGGGATCCTCGGATGCGACCAACTTGTGGACATTTTGTGCCACCCTTGACCCTCCCTTGTTATTTTGTTACATTATCACAATGTAACGTCTACTTTTGGTGATGCTCTTTAATGTTGATGTCTTCCTCGTTTCCTGGGCTTTGGTCACGTGATTCTGCGCCTCTCCACTCTCCACCTAGTTGGCTCTAGTCACAATCACTCTCATTTATTATTACCAAAACGCATCGTTTCCTCTTCTATCGCTTTCACCATTTAAGAAAAAAAGCAAAACTACCCAATTCCAAACGGAAAACGCCGTCGATTTCTCTGTTAACTCTAGTTGCAAAATCCCTTGGAATGGCCGTCTATTTAGTCATCTTCCACTATAGAAAATAACAAATTTACTTGATAAGAATCTGAAATTATAAAATAAGTTACAGCCTTACCTTAAAACCTCTATAGCCTTAACCGAAAAAATCATTACAAATACATCATTTGACAAAAAAAGAAAAGATATACAAATTTTAAGATTTTCTATAAAAAAATGTTGTTCCATTTAGTTCACGAATCTCAAAGGAGTTTTAGAAAACACATGTCATTTTTGGTAATTTTCACATGTATCACATATTACATATACGAGTAAAATGTAATTAATTGGTTTGGTTCATATTGTTTATACGTCGGTTTAAATTTCTACGAACTTCGTAGTTCGTATATCATATATGCGAAATCAAATGTAATTATTTGTGATCTTAGTTCTTTGAAAGATGAGCAAAAATTCTTCGAATTTGTCCCAAACATTTCGTTTCAAATGGGTCTTTTTATTTTGTTCTGACTAAATTCCACATAACTACATAAGTAGTTTCTGATAAAGATAAATTCTTCTTTCCAAACACGTTATCTTCCTTTGTTAACAAGAATAAAACATGTGCTCCTCCATTATTATACTTTTATTGCCTGGGCCGAGACTGTGCCACAAATATGGGCACTAAATATGAAATTATAAAAGGAAAAAAAAACATTTATACAATTTGCAGTTGTATCCTGACAAAGAAAAAAAATATATATAAGGGGATGGGGGCATTCGAAAAAAATAAATTAAAAATTTTGAAATTTGGTTAACACGAAGAAACGGACCATTTTTTAAATTTCGAAAAAAAATAAATCGGCGCCTCAGATATTTAAGAAAATAATAATGAAAAATAAAACACAGAGCAAATTATATTAAAAAAAAATATACCCGTTGTTACTTCTGCTATATAAAACCCATCCTCTTCTCACTTCCTCATTCTGTTTTTTCATTTATGAAAACCCTAGTTCTCTCCTTCCTCCGGATTTCGATTTCGGATCCTCGAAATCCTTAGCTTCGTCTCTGTTCACTTCTTCTAGCGAAAATGCGTGAGATCCTTCACATCCAGGGTGGCCAGTGTGGTAACCAGATCGGTGCCAAGTTCTGGGAAGTGGTCTGCGCCGAGCACGGTATCGATCCAACCGGTCGTTACACTGGAGACTCAGATTTGCAACTCGAGCGCATCAACGTTTACTACAATGAAGCTAGCTGTGGGAGATTCGTTCCCCGTGCTGTTCTCATAGATTTGGAGCCTGGAACCATGGACAGTCTCAGATCTGGGCCCTACGGTCAGACCTTCCGTCCTGATAACTTCGTTTTCGGCCAGTCTGGTGCTGGTAACAACTGGGCCAAGGGGCATTACACTGAGGGAGCTGAGCTAATCGATTCCGTCCTCGATGTTGTTCGTAAGGAGGCTGAGAACTGTGACTGCCTTCAAGGTAAATCTTCTAGATCCGTTCAATTTTGGGGTTAATTATGCGTTTGTTTAGCTGTTTTCCCGTGTTCTGGAGTTTGAACTGTGAGATTTTGCTCTGTAGGGTTTCAGGTTTGCCATTCCTTGGGAGGAGGAACTGGATCTGGTATGGGAACACTCTTGATTTCCAAGATCCGTGAAGAGTACCCAGATCGAATGATGCTTACGTTCTCAGTGTTCCCTTCGCCTAAGGTTTCTGACACTGTCGTTGAGCCTTACAACGCTACTCTGTCTGTTCACCAGCTTGTTGAGAATGCAGATGAGTGCATGGTTCTTGACAACGAGGCTTTGTACGATATTTGCTTCAGGACTCTGAAACTGACAACCCCCAGCTGTAAGTCCTTCTACGATTCATGGTCACATTGGTTGTGTTCTCAAATGTTTAGATCAGTTGATTTCTCTCTTTTCTCAGTGAGATGCCTTCTGGTATATGATTGATATGCTCTGTCTGGATGGTGACCACATGATTTCCTCATTTGTTTCGTATCACAATTGATTTTTTACTGTTTTCAGTGGATTGTTCTTGCCTACATGCATCATGTGTTTTGTGTTATTGGTCCCGATTAATAATATTCCCTGGCTGTATATCTGCATCGATCTCATTACCACAAGACTTTCTTGTTATGCGTCATGTAAATATCCGGTACTTCTTATAACATAAGAGATATGTTGAATGCAGTGGTTGTATAGAAGAGCATGATTATCAACTGCTTCGTGATTGTGAAAGTGTTTCTATGGCTAGAAGAGCACTTACATTATTCTTCATTCTCTGTATGCAGTTGGTGACTTGAACCATTTGATATCTGCCACAATGTCTGGTGTCACGTGTTGTCTGAGATTCCCTGGTTAGCTCAACTCTGACCTCCGTAAGCTTGCTGTGAATCTGATCCCATTCCCTCGTCTTCACTTCTTCATGGTGGGTTTTGCTCCTCTCACCTCAAGAGGGTCTCAGCAGTACCGTTCCCTCACAGTCCCTGAGCTCACCCAGCAAATGTGGGACTCCAAGAACATGATGTGCGCTGCTGACCTAAGACACGGACGTTACCTCACAGCCTCTGCCATGTTCCGTGGCAAGATGAGCACAAAGGAAGTGGACGAGCAGATGCTGAACGTGCAGAACAAGAACTCATCCTACTTTGTCGAGTGGATCCCCAACAATGTGAAATCAACAGTCTGTGACATCCCACCTACTGGTCTGAAGATGGCTTCCACTTTCATTGGGAACTCAACATCGATCCAAGAGATGTTCAGGCGTGTGAGTGAGCAGTTCACGGCTATGTTCAGGAGAAAGGCTTTCTTGCATTGGTACACAGGTGAAGGAATGGACGAGATGGAGTTCACAGAAGCTGAGAGCAACATGAACGACCTTGTTTCAGAGTACCAGCAATACCAAGACGCAATTGCAGATGAAGAAGGTGAGTACGAGGATGAGGAAGAAGGAGAATACCAACAGGAGGAGTACTGAGAGTAAGTGTGTACCCCCTTTAAAATCAATTTAGTCATTTGCTTTTTTTATTTTTTTCCTTTTTAAAAAAAAAAACCTCAACTACCAGTTGCAGGTTTTTTTATGCTTGTATTGACAACTCTGGATCTTGTTGACTTATGGTGTGTTTGTGTACTTTTCTTCTTAATTTTTGTTCGGTCTTTCCATTTCCCTCTTTTGTTTGAATCTTTTATTAATCTAACGTTCGTGTTTGTTTTTTTATTTTTTGTTTTGAAGATATATAAGCAAAATTTATATACATGTAAATATTATGATTAAAATACCCAAAAACAAACAGTATAAAGGAAAATTCCCAAATTCCACTTAGGTTAAGGAAGGTTTTGCGCGAGAGTCGTTGAAGGGTTTACTATCTTTAGGGTTTTGTAGGCACACAAAACTTCTGTCCGATTCCGATGACAGAGATCTACGTTCCTCTGGATCTCCATATCAATACACTCTTAATATTGCCTGTGAAGTCTTTATTAAGATTTCGATGCGTCTCCAAGGTTTGGTCCTCTATCATCACTAGTCATGATTTCAGAAAAAGACACTTCAATATTACTACTTCCTCAGCTCGTCCTCGTCTCCTCATTGCTTTTGAGGACTTTTACGGAAAAAAGCTTGTGTTAGTCTCATCGCCTAACCCAAACGCATCTTCTTCATGCTGTGTACCCTATAGAGATCTGAGCCTACTCGGCGTTAAAGGGACAAGAGTGTATAATACATGTCGGGGCTTGATCTGCGTTGGAGGTTTTGCAGATGCGCGGATTTGTAACCCTGGCACGAGGCAGCTGCATACCTTTCCCAAATTGAATACAAAGATTCTCCAAGAGTTTTTCCACGCCCCAAGTTCGTTTTTGGGTACGATCATGTTGAAGATCAATACAAAGTGCTTGCCCTTGATGTTAATCCTTGGAGAGCGGAGCACAACGTAATGGTATTGGGAGGAGAAGAAGCTTGGAGAGAGGCTCCGTGTGTGGCATGTCCTCATTTTGTTCGTACCCGAGGGCTTTATATGAATGGAACCCTCTACTACGGGGCCTCCAGGGAGAACAATGATCCCCCGAATAGTAATTCTATCATTGTGAGTTTCGATGTTAGTCTTGAAACGTTCAGCATCATCAAAATACCTTTGGCTTATGAGAATATGTGGCCTGGTAATCCGTGGGTTCGTACGGATAAAACTCTGATCAACTACAGAGGGAAAATTGGTGTGGTTGAGAATCCTCGTCATGGTAGTTTTCGGATGTGGGTTGTGGAAGATGCTGAGAAAGAGGAATGGTCCATCAACACTTTTCATTTGCCCGAATCTTTTGCTGGCCTTGACTTGAACGTCATGGATACCTTTTATACCGGCGAGATTTGTCTTGTTCCAAAAGAATTGTCTGAGCCCTTTCGTCTATTCTATTACAATTTGGAGAAGAAAAGCATGAGAAATGTCATAATTGAAGGACTGCCTGTTTCCAAGCTTAAGCGAGCGTATGGTCTTTCTGTGACTGTTTCAGATCATTATGAGAGCTTAACTTTCTTGGAAAGTTGAAGTTAATTTAGAGCTTTTCTTTATTTAAAGAAATGAATTCAAATTTTTTTTTGAGAAGCACCATGATTCAAAGATTCCAGCTTAAAATCATGTGTATTAATAGTCACAATGGTTTCTTCTTCTGTTCCCAAAATAATATGTGGTACATCATTGATTAATTCTTTTATGTTCTTAACGACAACAAAAACATTTGATTCACTTTAAGTTTCTTAACACATGCCTCTTGTTTGGTTCTTCTTCGGTTTGTTTCCTTCCGAATCTTTTGTTTGTAGTTGTTGGTCAGCTAAACCAGATGAAATATAAGCGAACAAAACTAAACCAACTCGACCGGTAATAGAACCGGTTAGATTATGATCATATGTTAAACTCGAATCCATGAGTGCGGTTATTTTCTGTTGTCTGTTATATCATTTAGAATATATTTTGATTTGTATCCTATTAAAATGATGATTTCTACCCGTCGGTGCGTGCGATTACTTAGAATAGAAATAGACCTTTATAAAAGAATTAGAATATTTGGAGAATGGTTTAATAAGTATTTTAACCATTTTATTAGTCACTCGAATCATCATGTCCTAAGAAAAAGGCGTGAACCTTGCCGTTTCTCCTTGTACTTTCATTTATGGTTTGACCGTTGCTAAAATATTCTTAAGCTCAAGATATATTTATTTATTAACTATTTTGTCAACGACGGTATCTACTTCTATAATCTTGTTCTATCTTTCGTAATTTCTTAATATCGATAAGCCATAGAGAAAACTTGGAAGTTGGAACTATTATAAGTTTTTGTTCTATAAATAGAAAACACATGTATTCAATTTGATAATATGCATGGACCGTTCATATAATTGCTTCACCTGGTCCGTCAACATTTGTTTTGTTTCGGACGACTCTTATTTTTAGCGCCATAGCCTCTCTACTTTACTTTTTGGACGACCGATGTAACTTCCGGTCAATGTATATTTTTTTCAATCAAGAATCAAGATCAAACGTTTTTAAATGTATCGTCCAATGGTATTGTTTTCTATTTTGTATGTTGCTTCTTTTGAATATATCGTCCATTGTTATTGTCTTCTATTTTGATATGTTGTTTTGTAAACCGTTTGTAAGATAATTATTTTCTTATGATAGTTATTATATCTTTTACCTGATTCATTTTTGTGTGTGTTGTGAATAAACAAAATAGTGAATACCATATATGAATTTAATTTTGTCTTAGATATATATAGAGTAGACATATCATAATCATACGATGAAAAATCAACATTTTATATACTTCTTCTTGTCTCCATAAATGTATTTTCATTGTTAAGCAATGAAAATTCACTTTCTCTCGCAGATGACTGACTTAAACCAATGTGGTCCTTATAGACGGGGTTAATTACAAGAGCATTTAATGGACAGCGTTTGTTATCATAAATCTGTGGTTCAAAATTTGCTTTATATATAGGAGTATTTAACTACAATAATACAAAAAAAAAAGAGCCATATTAATTTTTCAAATTGTGGATGGGATTAATTCTACATTGTTTTTATAAAAATCCCAAAACTTTAATTCGGTGAATTATTTGTATCAACCAATTAAAATCAATTGAAACTATTTAACTTCCACTATTAATCGACTTAACCAAAACAAAATATTAAATCTTAGAGAAAAGCAAACCAACACACAAACGAAAAGTTGCTCATAAGAAAAATAAATAGCTGATTTTGATTCTTCAGCAAACGCAGCCTGACGACGGTGGGAGAAGTTCGGCGGTCTTCCGGTCTTCGGAGGGTTTCTTGAAAGCAGTGCTTCCAAAGAGCAAGAAACCCACGGCGAATCCGGCGATAGCGGCGATGAAAACGCCGCCGTTAAAGGACATAACGGCGAGCATCACCATATACGAGAGACCAGTCTTGAGTGTGTACACGGCGGTCTGAGCGATCCCAGCGACACGGCTGGTGGAGCCACCACCACGGAGGATCGGAGAATGGGCGAGCCACTCGGCGATTACGGCGAGGAGGAAAACGACGATGAGGCAAAGAGCGTACATGCCAGAGCTTGTCCCGGGCCAGCCGGAGAAGAGAACCTCCGTGTTCTTGCCCCAGAAGAAGGTCATGTGCATCATCATCATGTGGGGTTTTGTATGATTCGCCATTGATAATGGTGATGGTGGTGGCATGCTGTGCATGTTATCATGATCCATGGTAATGATGAAATTCTAGGTTTGTGTTAAGAGGCACAAAAAGTTTAATAGAGAATGGTTTTGTATTTATTGAGATTTTCTTTTCTTCTTGTGATCTCTTAAATGTAGGTGTTTGTGTTGTTGTAGTACAAGTACATCACGTTTTTGAATTGTCAAACTTTGTGTAGTACAAAACAGTCATTATATTAGATAATCGCCTAAAAATATATTTACCTTATTTTCGTGATATATAGCTGTATCATGCCTTCCTTTTTTTATTTGTTTTTGAATTGGTATTAGAAATCAAAACATATAAAGAAGATCTAATTTTAGCAAAAGCATCTAATATTTTGGATATGATATATTTTGTCTATTATAGATTTAGTAAGTTAATTTTCAAAATAAAATTTGAATAGGTTGTACGTTTTCACTGTAATTTTGTTTGGGGACAAACTACTCAATTAATGGGGTCAATGACCAATTGTTGTGCTTGAATTGACAAAAATGACCCTATAACATTCGAGTTACACATAGAATAAACTGATTTGGTTTTTACATAAACTAAACCATGGGATCATTTGGTAATGGTTTCTAACCTTATTCATCGGGTGACGAAATCATGGAACATACTCTTCTCAGAGAAGTTATATACTTTTAATAGGAATTTGTTGGCTATAAGGTGTGGCAACTGGCAAGGATTGAGATAGATGAGAAAGTCATATCTTTATTTGGAAAATGCTCACGGGTGTGGTGGCTATTAATGAATGCATGCAGAATAAAAACATTTTGGCAAAGATGGACACTAGCTACCTTAGATGTGGAGTAGATGAAGAACCTATCAATGATCATACTTTATTCCTCTCTATGCTGAGCACTATCAGCCATCCCTTTAGCGATCAACATTTTTCTTTCTCCTAATCGTTTTTCGAGATTGAGATTAATTAACAAAATTTACTAGGATTTTTCCATAGATGCTCTAGTATATTTTGAAAGCGAGGTATAATAGGTTTCAACAATTTAAATTACTTTAATTTTCTCAAAGACTCAAAGTATATTCGATCTGGCTAAATAAGAATGTGACATTTTATTTAACGTGAATGAGGCTGACCTAGTAACCAAAGCTTATGAAATATCGCTGCGTGAATTTTTTTACACTTTTAGTTGTTACACTTATGGCTCTTGGAAGAGTGACACTGTCCTTAGATGTACGTGGAGTTGAATGGGTAATACAAGTCTACAAAATGGGACAACATATATATATATATATGTATCTTGTGATTTCAAGGATTTTGACATAGGATCTATGTCTTGTATTTGAAACTGCATAGTCTATATGTGCAATATTGAGTTATCTGATATGGCATAATCATTTATGCACAACTTTATAATGGATTCTAAAGACCTGATTTTTGATGGACTCAAACCCATCCATATAGTCGGGTTTCGCAACTAAGCTCACTAAATTGGAAGATTTACGATGATTTTTTTTTTATAGATTTCGATCTAAATCATGAATCCCATACTCCCATATAAAACCAAAATAGAAAAGCATATTTTTCATTTGTAAGCACTCTTGTGTTTCATTGGTTAGATGATTATGCGAATGTATTCGTTTGATCAATAATTGAACATAAAAAGAAGTGAAATGTCATCGTGTTCTCCTAAATTTAATTAGGCCTCCAAATCGGCTCGTATCCACCGCAACCGATGAGGCTTTCTTAGGCCTTGAATTGAATCCAAAATTTTCATAACTATCCACATTTCTAGTCCAAAGAGAAATTTGTGGTTATAACTTACAAACAAAATAAGAACTAAAAAGGAATAGTTACGTAGCCAAAAAGAAAAGGATGAAGCAATTAAAATCATTTGAAAGCATACGACGACGTATTCGATACAAAACCAACCTTCGGGTTCACGTTGCCCATCATCATCACATGTCCCGTCGTTTTTCCTCATCGGAAACGACACGCAATCCTTAGCTTCGACGCTACACACACTTTTTTTGGATTAATAAACAAATTTCATTTTCTCTCAAAAGTGTAAAATACTTTTATATAGCGAGCGAAACAACCATTCAAATCTGCTAAATGGCAATCTCCGGCGGCGCCGTGGAATTTCTCCGGCGTCGACTACTCCCAACGACGCTTATCCACGTCACGGCTCTCGACGGCATCGTGAACGTCAATTCCCTCTTCTCGCTTGCTCTTTTCCTCGGCCTCACCACAAGCGGAAACATCACCTTCCCGGTTACCTCCTCCGCCGCCGGGAACAAAAATCTCCGCCGCTGCAACGCCGGAAAAGGCCATATGTTAGCGGAGAGGCTAGTCTCAAGCCACGTTTACTCCTTCAGCTTCTTCCTCTTCTCCAGCCTCATCGCTATGTCTCTCAAACAAGCAATCAGGACAACAGAGAACGTCGTGGAGGATGAGGCGCGTGTGTTAAACGCGGGGATGGGGCGCGTGAATTTGGCGGCTTTGAGAGTTGGTATCGTGGCTTCGTGTCTCGGGTCGGTTTTGGGATGTGGGTTCTTGACAATGGCTTTAGTGGATCTTGTTCAGATCAAGCTTGGACCTTTGGAATGTAAAAGAAGCTTTCACGCACTTGCAGCTATGGTGCCTCTCGTTGTGCTTGTTCCTTCTGCACTTGTTATCTATGTCTTCCTTGTTCTCTACGCTTTTATTTATTAATTTTTGTTTGTTGGATCTTTACGATATTTCTTGTCTTTAAAGATTTGAGTTTCAGATTCCACTTAGATGGCCAGAGATAATCCTCTGTTTTTTGCTGCCACTTCACACAGAATTTGAACGTTTTGATGTACAAAAATCTGCTCTTCGATTTAAGATTAGACAGAGAGAAACAAAGCTTCATTGATACAGTTTCTTTCAAGAAGTTCAACAAAGTGATACCAAAAAAAAAAAGAAGTTCAACAAAGGAAGATATGATCGAAATCGTTCTGTTTCCAGTTGATGTTCTTGATTACTTTGGAAAGACAGATTCTAGTAATAAAGCGAACCTGAAAAAATGGAGAGATACATGAAATGTTAGAAGGCAAACAAAGAAAGATATGGGATTGTAACTGAAATCATTATGTTAGAGAATATGCCTTGCCACCAGTTTCCTCTGGATGCGTCCTTCAAATTGTTTCCACTAGCATTATCGTCTTCTTTAGACTGAGCCTTATTAACCTGATTGATTAATCATTTTGTCAAAACGTCAAGTATCTATCTTTTACTTTGAAACAATCAAAGATTAAAGTGATCGATATGAATCATTAGCAACACGGATATATGATTAGGACTCACGGTAGGGTAAGTATGGTTGTTAGTGGATCCAGAGTAAATGTCTTGACCACCGTAGTAAAGAGATGAACTTAGATTGCAGGTTGCAGATTTATTACGTTGGTCTGTGAAGAAACCACAAAAACCGAGTAGATAATGTATTCGTTAGACCAGCTGGATTCGAATTGTTTTCTTGACAAAGGAACGGTGAATCTCAAAGAAAAAATGAAGAATCTTTGAGCCATTAGGAATTTCTTCTGATACAAATGGTAAGAACGGTATGGTTTTTGCTTAGTTTCAAGCAAAAGGAAGCAATTTGGACAATTCTTGATTGAGATCTTCATGTTCTTGATTGACTTAATACCAAACTAAATAAAGCAACTTGAGCCATTCTTAAATCAAGGATGAACATGTTTTCGAGATGAATCAGAACGTTTTTTGATAAAACTTTGCTAATGTAAAGCATAAGGAACCATATTGATTCAAGAAGGTAAGTTTTAAACAAGTCCCAAAAAGAAAACAGTAAGAGAAAGGCTTTTCCACTGACCTAGGGACCCATGTTTGGAGCTAAGGAGGTTTCTTGATGTTCCCTGAAAACTCGGAAAAAGGAAAAAAGGAAGAATGAGTTTCAAGAATCAATCAAAGAAAAGAAAAAGTAACAGAAGGAAGAATAAGAAGAGAGGGTAAAAGTAGAACCTTGGAGGGAGGAGGGAAAATGGAATTGAAATTGGAGGAGGAAGTAGGTTCCTTGGGGCCAAAGAGTTGAGTGGTGAAGGAAGAAGAAGAAGATGATGATGATCCCACTCTTCCTTTACCTTCCATTACTAATTTCTGTTTCTTAAGAGAAGTGTGTTCTTAATACTAATCAATTTTTTGAACCAAGAAAAGAACTGAGCAGAGAAGATGATAAAGAACCAAGAAGAAGATAGTCTTATGAGGTGTGTAGCCACAACAAGTTCAGTGGGTATATATATAGACAATGCTTGCGACGAGTCAAACAAAAGCTAATCTTTAAGCGCTTTTAGATTTAGTTAATTCGGTTTGCTTTTTTGGATTTACCAAGTTAGATACAATTTAGTGTCGTTTTTTTTCTAGTCAAATTATTCTTAGATATTTGACAAATCTTTTAGACATATACACTACAAGATGTCAATGGAAAGAATATTTACGACTTCTACTTGTTTCCAACCTTTCTTGATCACAAAGAGCCATACATTGAGCTTCTTTAATCCCACTGATATCTTTAACATTATTTTTCAAAAAGAAGATTAAACGGCGGGAAGATCTTAACGTCATTCTCAAAAGATTTCACCAGTAATGTCACATTAATAAAGAATGGTCAAATATCTTTGATCCCAAACTGAAAATGTTCTCTTTGTCTCGTCAAGTGGATGCAATAATTTATGCTTATATTTCTTGCTTTTTCAACAATAATGTAAGGATAAGTTTAATAAATCATAACACTGGATGGATCAGATAATATTCGAGATACACTAATGGATTTGGTCATGTGCGCTTAAAGACCAGTCTACATGGCACTTAGTTTGCAGATTTCTTAATAGTTCTCTCTGTATATATCATCATTTTTTTGAACAAAAATTTAAAAACGTGAGCGGCAGGATTCGAACCTGCGCGGGCAAAGCCCACATGATTTCTAGTCATGCCCGATAACCACTCCGGCACGCCCACAAGGACAACAATCATTTGCTAAATCAGCAATAATAATNAAGGACAACAATCATTTGCTAAATCAGCAATAATAATTGTTCATGAAGGAATAATGCAAAGAGGACCCCTTCAATAACCTGAGAGGCCAGAGAGAAATGTGGAAAATGTGGGAAAGTTCTCAACTTAGAATCTTTTGTAAAGACGATGATCGTTTCACAAAATTTTGGTCTTTGACTAATAGTATGAAGCATCAGAACAAAGCATAGAAGTCTCTACGTTATCTGGATTCGTCTCACTAACTAAAGTCTTCTTCTTGTGATGTTACAGTTCAGTTATCTATTGATTTTATTTCCCCTTTTGCTCAGAGCTCGTGATACTTCTTCAAGAGAACACATTCTGTATCTTGATCGAGCTAGACTTTCCCAGTTGATATTGTTCAGAGCCTGCACGATGCACACAAGTAACAACATGAATAACAGTCCCAAACCTTTCCCGTGTTTCACTATGCAATTCAAGACTCAGCTGATCTACAATAAGATTTGATTTAACAACTTTGAAGTGCCAAAAGACTGAAACTTCATAAGTGGAGAGAATACAAATTCCGAGAACAATTTGGGAAACACTGAGATAGAAGAGTAGAGATTTCTGCATACACACCTCAACATCTACCAAATATCTCTTCTGGGGGATCATAAGCATGTTTCTCAGGGAACAACTCCTCGAAGTCCTTCTTCACTTTATTTCTGAGAAGCGGATGCGGCAGAAGCCCCTTCAACAGAACCCTAAAGGGCAACTCTTCCGGCGGATCTGGAGATTTCAACATGTCTTCATAAACATTCATGGCATCAGCGGGACATCCGTCTCTCAGAAATCCTCTGATAACCTCAGTATAAGTCTGAGAATCCGGAAAGAGGTTTTCTTTCTTCATTTTCTCCCACAACCCCATTGCTTCATCCATTCTTTTACTCTTTGCTAGAGATACTATAAGGTCCTTGTACATAAACACATCGGGTTGGTACCATTCCTGCTTCTGGATCACCTCGAACATCTGTAAGTTCAAAAAGCCAATCATCAACAACGCAATGAAAAGCATGAACAAAGAGCTAACTTGGAAGAGACACAGAACCACAAGAATATGCGCATATGACCCATAAAAGAAGGTATAAAACTTCATGATGAGTTATCAACTTAACCATAAAACTATCCTGATGTCAGCTCTTCTAAGGCATTTCGTCGAACAGTTCATGAGCATCTCCATAAAACTCTGAATCTAACTAAAATTGACCCCCATTTTCTAGAAAGCAACACCGAATTTCAAAATTAGGATATATACAAACGGATACACGATCGTAGTAGTCAACAGAGCTCAAGAATTCTCCCAAACAAACACCCACATGAGATCAAACTAAAAGCGACGCAAGTAAAGATAACCCGAAGCAAAAAAAAATCCAAGAGACGTGGAGAAATCACCTTAATAGCTAATGCAGTCTCTTCTTGTCTTTCAAGCTCGCCGATAACAGCTAACATGTCTAACTTCAACAATCTGAAAACATGTGTCTTTATAAACTTCTCCAGCTTCTCGTCGTCTTCCTTTAATCTCTTGAGACCCAGAATTACGAAAAGAGCCTCTTTCCCGATCAGTTTCTTCCCTCTCCAAAGAGGACCCCTTGGCCTCCCGTCATGGAACTGAGCGACAAACACCGTGAAGGGTTTCTGCGGAACCAGGTGTATAGTGTTGGGTTTGAGATTTAAGAACGAAATCCGATGTATCGCCGGATTTCTAGTCAGGTTTTGGAAGAAAATCGAAGCGAAAGTGGGGAATTTTCGCGAGAAGACGCGAATTGCTACCATCTCTCTCGGTCTCAGACTCTCAGGGTGAAATTGTGAACTCTGAATCGTCTCTCCTCGGAATCACTCATTAACATAAACACACAACGGTAGTGAAATCTACAAAACGGCAGCGTTTTAAGATATTCCTCTACGTTAAACTTCCGATATTCAAAACGACATCGTTTAGTGGTTTCGATTTTATTCACGACAGCGTTTTCTGGATGAATTGGTAGTTAGTGAGTTCTTCAAAACTCTGTTCACCATTCTCATGACCCTTTTGATATGTAACACCGATAATGTTTGATTAAAGAACAGAAGAATAATCAAATTTGATCTTTATTATTAAAGTAGTGATTTAGAGTCATTAGGTTTAAGCGTACACAACAATTGGGCTCCTCACAATGAGGAAGCCATCTGAGTACCATATCAAATGGGAGGATACAAGTTTATCATCTTCTGGACCTACGCCTGAAACCGTAAGTGTAAAGGACTTCTTCTCGTGCATTGCCTTCAGTGACAAGATATCTGGAACTACTTTGACTGTGAGTTTAGTTCCCAACACCTTTGCTTTGTAAGTGGAATTTGCCATATCCATGTTCGTTACTGTCCTAGTGAACGTCACCTCAAAGGGTTTTGCGACCGCGACTCTTGTAAGTTTGACTTAGACTTTTGGGCCATAAGGTTGGGCCTTTTACACAA